>CAUYRT010096751.1:0-17363 GCA_963574885.1 Lepilemur ruficaudatus
ACCTCTGCTACTTCTCTTTAGAAGTATATTATCTCAAGCTGCTCTTCTCCTTTCTTCTTTATTTCACCTATAGTGGCCTCTGTTTTTTCCCAACACACAGGAATGTCCTAGTCCTTTCTCCTGTCTACAATACTTTCCCCCTAGGTATCCTCTTTGCTAATTCCCTCAACTCCTTGGAGTCTTTTCCCAAATGGCATGCTCCCATTGAGGCCTATGTTTCCTGAGCACCCTACTTAAAAGGGCAGCCCCCTCCCCAATGCCTAACCACCCAGCTCTGCAGATTTTCCGTATCTTGCTCTATTTTTCTTTCTTTCTTTTTTTTTTAAAATAGCACGTATCACCTTCTAGCACACTATACAATTTACTTATTAATCATGTTTATTATTTATTGTCTATCTCTAACTGTTGGACTGTAAGGTTCATGTGTGCAGGGGCCTTTGCTCATTTTGCTCATTTATGTATATCCTGAGAGGCTAGAAGTTCCTGGCACATGGTAGGTACTAATAAATATTTGAGTAATGAATGAATGGGTGAATGAATAGTGGAGAAACAGTGACCTGACAACTTCTTCTTTGCTTTGTGTTATGGGCTAGTTCAGGATTGGAGAGATTTTCCCACCATAGTCTGATTACTGTTGCTTCTTTTAAAGAGAAGATCTGTTAGGGCTAGTTGGGATTTTAGTGTACAGAAAAGGCACGTGACTCTTCTTATTCTTCTCCCTCCTGGGAGCCTTTATTTTGTTTCAATCTACTCTTCCTTCAATTTCCTGGTCATCAAAGAGAAGGCTCTTGGGGAGAATGATAACTTAATATTTGATTATACATTTTAGGTGGTGCTCAAAACCAGGAGTACCATCATTTTCTTTGCAAACATGTCTACACTCTGATAAGTCTTAAATGATTTTGGGAGAAAAAAACAGTATAAGTATTAACTAAGTATTAACATAGCTACCAATGAAATAATAGACACTCCTATCTAATTTTCAGATCTTGGGAAGGTGTTCTGACTTCTTCATATAGCACCCATTTTAATTTCTGGGCCTCTGTGTTTATTGTAATAGGATAAGGCTGATTGCCATAGAAAGTAAGCCAAGCTGGGAAAGGTCTGGTGTAGCAGTGGAACTCTCACTAGTATTGCAGCGAGTAGTATTTTTAGTAATTATAGCACTGAGTAATATTAAGATTAAAGAAAGCATGTTGTATGCTGTCCCATATCGCAGCATTAAATAAAAGTAGACTTTTCTTGCCATTTCTTCCCTCTATCATTTAACGTCTGTTTCTTATGGTAGCAAAGAGTTAACAAATAAACATTGGCTGTTCTATTATGTAAGGAAACATTTTCTCTGTTTTTAAAGAAATTTCCACTTGAATTGTGCTTAGGATGTGATAGATGGTCTTCAAAGATGGCTTCTCAACAATTCCTCCATTTGCTGTTTGTGCATTCCACTCCTCCCATCAAGAAGTGGAATTTATCTACTCCCCCTTTACTCTGGGTTGGCCTCGTGATTTGCTTTGACTAATAGAATGCAACAGACAACAAAGAAGCTTTGACCTAGTTCTGGGCCTGGTTTAAAGAAGGGTGGCAGCTTTTGATTTTGCTCCCTTGGAATCCAGCTGCCATGATGTCAGAAAGTCCAGGTCATCCTGTGGGTGGAAAGAACCCTGTGGAGAGGACCTAGAAGGTTAAGTCACCATGTGGAGAGCAAGGCCACATGGAGAAAAACTGAGGTGACTAGCAGATAATCAGCACCAAAATCCCAGCCAGGTGAATGAGGTCTTCTTGAATCTTCCAGTCCAGCTTATCTACCAAATAAATGCAGCTGCATAATTATGCCAGCCAATACAACAAAAAGTAGAGCACCCATTCTAGCTATAGAATTATGAGAAATAATAAAGTGCTATTATTTTAAGCCACTAAATTTTGGGATGCTGTGCTATATTGCAATAGATGACTTATGCAGTGGACTTTTGGGGACCCAAGGGTTTTGTTTTAACTTTTAGTTTTGGATCTTGCTTAAAGTTATTTGGTGGGTTTCTAAAAAGTTAAGAAAGTGGTTTATTCCACTTGGGAAATATTCATCCAGAGTGACTAGAAGATAGCCAGCAATTGTTGATGGGTTGAAAAATGGCCAAGCTTCTCAGAGGTGTCAGAGAGGTGAGGCCATAGGTTCTTAACTCTTGTCACAGCCGTATGTGACCCCATGTGCACAAGATGGCCCAGGGAGAGAGATATTCATGAGTAGAGGGAGGAAGAAAGATTACAAATGTAATTTTTTTCTCAGGGCACACAGAGGTATAACTGACTGCTGTATTGCCACATTAAAACAACAATGAATCTTGGTAAAATGAAATCTAGAGAGAGAAACACCTTATTCACGATGTGTCAATGATGCATGTGTAGAGGGCAGGTGTTCACTTGGTAGGTTTGGATATAAATTATAAGGTTTTTTTTTTTTCCAAAAAAGAAATAGTGATATATTGGAAATTGCTGGATGTGTATTTCTGAGCTGTTTTCAAGAATTTTTACCTTTTTATAGACTCATTTCAACTCTGCATTTGAAACCAGATGGTTTATTCTTGAACTGCAAGACTGAATATATTAACCTTTAATGTAAATGCACTTACTCATTGAGTAGTTGGTTACTCCTACATTTTTCTGCATGACCTTGATGATAAAAGAACCACTTTTCGATTTGATTTTTATTTTTTTTTTAATGCTTACTAGGAATTTTTATTGAGAGTTACCAAACCTTCTGATTTGGATGCTTTAAAATGTAAAAGTCAGAAATAAATTGGCATTGCTAAGGTACTCTGGATGAAAGGGCTGCCACTACTCTGTAATCTCGAGTTGTAAAGAAGCAATTTGATTTATTTTCTATGTGGGTTGACAAGTAAGCTTTTTGCGGGCTAGAGTTGGTAAAACAAAGACTTATTCAAGCTGTGAAATGCATTCAAGAGTAAACAGCAATAAATGACAAAAGGCCTGTTTTTCAGATATGTCTTTGACTGTTGTGCAGGCTTCTGATTATGGGGAAAATAAAGGCCTGTTTAAAATTTTGGAATGACAGGTCTCCCATAAATGGGATAGGTTGGCTTGGCTGCAAAAGAGAACAGATGGAAAGCTTTATCTTGAGCTAGTGCTATCAGTTCGTTTCTCCTTATCTTTTAAAAATCATATGTTCTTAATAGTTTTTAAAGTTCAAGTTTTTTTTTCTGGTTTTATAGAATGTTTTTTTAACTTTTATATAATTACTATTTTCTGGTGCTGGACTGTTCTAAAAACTATAATAGAATGCACCTGGACCTCTAAAACGTCCAAAATTGTAAGCTACTTAGCCTTATTTTTTGAAAAATGGACTTGTTGGAGTTCAGTGAAGTTCAATAAAGCTGTGCCCAAATTCCATCAAATGTCAAAAGCTTCACCTGTTGTTATTTCTTAAATACTCTCAAGAAAAGAAAAATGCAGCAAAATTATTCACTGCTATTAGGTTATTACCATAGAGAAAATAAATAAATATATTGGGATTACAGTGCTTTACAGGGAGGTAGAATGAAATGCCTTGGGGTTGATTGTTAAATATAAAAGTGGAAGGTAAAAGTGGAATTAGGGGACAGGAAAAGCATCTTTATAATTTGACTTTTTTTTTGTTAAGAAAATAATTCTACTCATTGTAAATCCAGTGGGTTCTTTCTTTCACATTACCACATTCAAATCCTGTTTATATAAGGAACTCAAGGACATTTACTTCAAGCAAAACTTTTCCTTTTAATGTGCATTAAAACATTACATTCTTTCTAAAATGGTGTAGCAATTTTAACCTCAGCAATTTTGCATAGCATAGTTTTCACATTATAGGGACGGAGTTGAAGAAATTTCCTGACAACTTAATTGATTTGTATTTAGTGTTCTTTGGCTTATGTGTTTGGGCTAAAAATAACTGTTTTAGGTGATCTCATTTTAACCATGTAAGTTTCAAGTATATCTTATATGTATGTCTTCATCTTCATTTAGGTTTCAGTGAGTTCCTGTTGGTGATTGCAGAATTTGATTCTGATATTATTTGTTATTATTTCTTTGCCTGTCGGAAAGCAGATTGAGTAGTTTAAGGGAAAACCATCAATAAAATTGCTTGCTTTCATGATTTGATTTCATCTATCAGCAAGAAATATTGATGTTTGTGGGCAGAAACTGCTTAGATTTTTCTTCCTGACCAAATGAATATGAGGTGGCATTCATTACTCTAATGGATAAATGGCCTAGTGCCTATTAGTATTATTCATCTATTTGTTCACTCACTATGCGTAAACTTTATTTCAATATGATATCTGATATAGTAGTCAACTTGGCATTGCGCTATCTGAAGCATATAAAATTTATTCTGTCATTTAAAAGAATAATATTAGTTATTTAAAATATTAAGGCAATTTCAGTAAAAACTGCTTTAAGATGTATAATAAACCAGTATTTTCTTTTCTATGTAGGATTTAATTGGAACATTTCAAAATGCACTCTACTCATTAAATTTTTCTTTATCTCTAAAGTTTCTTTACCTCTAGTTAATGAATGTTTTAACTAGACTTTTAAAACTATTAAAACTTTTAGTATTTAGGTTAGCTGTAAATTTTGGGTGACCTTGAAATCTTTCGAACTCTCATTTACTCAGATTATGGATAGGCAGACGATAATGCCTGTGTGATCTTGGATATATTGATACATTGCAGTAAGATGTAAAATTGAGATACAAAAATCAATATCTTGTGTATTTTGGGTAGAAGTTTTGATGGAAGATAAAACCTATATGCAATGGTAACATAAAAGGTAATATAAGAATAATTTTAAGAAATGTGAAGGAACCGTATGAGAAAAATTTTGAATGTTTGAATAAGTTAAATGACAGTCTTTGTGCTTGGATAAGACAAGTCCAAGTCCACATTATAGAGATGTCAATTCTATCCATGTTAGAGAGAATCCATGATCCTAATAACAACGGTAGCAGGATATTTTTTTTTCTTTCTGGAATCAGACAAGTTGGTAATAAAGCTGATGAAGAAAAATCATGAAGAAGGAACTAGGAATGCCCTAAAAAAGAACAGCAATGAGGGAGATATTAAAATGTACTTTGTAAAGCCTCTATAATTAAACCAGTGTAGCACTACTGTGTGATTAGATCATCTAAAGGAACAGAATGGAAGTTCCAGGAATAGACCCAAGCGGATGTTGAAATTTAATAGCTAATAAAGATGATACCTAAATTCTCCATGGAAAAGATGGACTTTTAAAATAAATGGTGTTGAGAAAACTAGCCATTTCAAAAAAGATAAAATTGGATATGCTTTACATAAAACACTAGAATAAACTTCAAGAGACTTAAATGTAAGAAATGAAACTATTCAAGTATCAGAAGATGATATCAGTGAATTTCTCTATAACTTTGGTGTGGGAAAGTCTTTCATTTATGACTCAAAATTCAGAAGTAATAAAAGATTAATAAATTTGACTATTTAAAACTTTTGCTTGGGGGAAATCATCAACAAAGTCAAAAATAAAGTACCAATTAGAGGAAAATATTTATAATTTATACAACAGACGAAAGACAAATGTACTTAACATATCAAGGGGCTCATATAAAGTGAGGGGAAAAAGCTCAAAACCTGACAGAAAAAAAGTGGGCAAAATACATAAAACAGTTCACAGAAAAAGATATCAAATAACCCTTAAAGATATGAAAAGATTGAAAGTACATTTTTTACCTTTCAGATTGGCAAAAATGTAAAACTTTAATAATATATTTTGTTGGTGATGCTGTAGGAAACAGACATTCTCACATGTTATTAATGTGAGGTCAAAATATTACAACTCCTGTGGAAATGAGTTTGGCAATATCTAATAAAATTAAATATGCATATATATTGAATATGTTTAGGGATTTACTTTGGAGGTACTTCTATATAACTATAAAATAACAACTGCAGAGTGTTATTGATTATATCACTGTAATAGTAAAATATGGGAAATAAATGCCCAACTACAAAAAAATTGGTTGATGTGGTACAACACTCAATGGCGTATGATGCAGTCATGAACAAGTCTCTATGAACTGAGAGCAAATAATTTCTGCAGTGTATTCTTATGTGAAAAAAATAGGTGCAAAAAGGTATACATAATTGTAGCAGGCAGCCTCTGATATAGTTTCTAGTGATCCCTACTTTGATATTTATGGCCTGTGTAACCCCCCTCCTTTAGCGTAGCTAGCCTTCATGACTTCCTTTTCATAAATAGATCACTGCAAAAGTCATGGGATGTTATTTTGTTGACTAGGTTAAAAAGACTTCGACTTCTGTCCTGCTGGTATTCTCTCTTCCTGGTTTCTCTCATGTGCTTGCTTTGATGGAGAGGGCTACCTGGGTAGCCTCCTGTGAACAGCCATCAAGGAAGTTAGGGTCTCAATTCAGGAGCTTGTGAGAAACTGAATAATGTTAGCAACCACTGAGTGAGCTTGGAAGCGGATACCGCTTTAGTTGAACATTGAGATGACTGCTGCCTGGGCTGACACCTTGATTGTAGCCCCTTGAGGGATCTTGGACCAGCAGTGTCACTGTAGTCTCTCGAGAGTCGTTGAAGCAGAGGACCCACCTAGCTGAGCTATGCCTGAATTTCCCCACAGACCCACAGAAACTGGGAGATATTAAATGTTTATTGTTTTAAGTTACTCGGTTTTGCAGTAATGGCTTATGCAGCAATAGATAACTGTCTTAGTCTGTTTGCATTGCTATAAAGAAAAGCCTGAGGCTGGTTAATTTATAAAGAAGAGAAGTTTATTTGGTTCTCAGTTTTGCAGACTTTACAAGAAGCATGATGCCGGCATCTGTTTCTGGTAATGACCTCGGGAAGCTTCCAATCGCGGCGGAAGGGGAATTAGGAGCTGGTGTGGGCAGATCACATGGAAAGAGAGAGAGGAAGAGAGGGAAGGGGGATGCCAGGCTCTTTTTCAGCAATCTGTACTTGTAGGAACTAATAGAGTGAGAACTCACTCACTACCATGAGGATGGCACAAAGCCGTTCATGAGGGATCCACCCCCATGGCCCCAATATCTCCCATTAGGCCCCATATCCAACATTGGGGATCAAATTTCAACATGAAATTTGGAGGGGAAAAATATCCAAACTATATCAATAACAACACAATAGTATATATCTTTTATGTAATAAAGAAGGAAAACTAAAAATACCTTTTTTTAAAAAAATTAAAAAGATGCATGGGAAAAGTAAATTAGCAGCAAATCAAGGTGTAAGTACCTGAAAAAATTATCATGAAGTGGGTTCAAACCTTGTGACCTGACTGTCCTTAGTACCCAAGTATACAAATTTATTTTTTAGTGTAGGCATAGCCTCATAAACTCACAGTATGAGTTTGCATACAGATTTATTGGAAATTATCAATTCTAATTCATGATAAAACTTGAAATATATGTATGTTTCTGGTAAGATTTTGGCCTTCAGCTCCATTCATAGAGTTTCTGAAGATATTCTGAACCAAAAGGCTGACTTGCTTTGCCTTGCAGCGACTTGACTTTGGTCATCGAATATACATAGGCATTCCCTATGTATATTCAGCTTTTGCTAAAACACATTTACTGCAGAAATTTAACAAGTCTTTGAGATAATTTGGGGTTTTTTTTTTTCAAGAGCTGTGAAGCTACCACACAAAGTGATTCTTTTCTTTTACTGAAGCTCCCAATCAAGAACATATATAATTTACAAATACTAAGCAGGTTGTTAAGTTTCAATATTCCTTTCACAAGCTCTAGCAATTTGCTGCATCATTCCAATTGTTTGGGAAGGAGTTGGTTAGACATAAGACTGAAAGATAATGGATAAGTAAGGTTTTGTGGAGGAGTCAAAAGACAATTTATTTTTTATTTTTTTTGAGACAGAGTCTCACTGTGTTGCCCGGGCTAGAGTGCCATGGCATCAGCCTGGCTCACAGCAACCTCAAACTCCTGGGCTCAAGGGATCCTTCTGCCTCAGCCTCCTGAGTAGCTGGGACTACAGGCATGCATCACCATGCCCAGCTAGTTTTTTCTATATATATTTAGTTGGCCAATTAATTTGTTGCTATTATTAGTAGAGACGAGGTCTCGCTCTTGCTCAGGCTGGTTTCGAACTCCTGACCTTGAGCAATCCACGCACCTTGGCCTCCCAGAGTGCTAGGATTACAGGCGTGAGCCACTGCGCCCGGCCTATTTTTTAAATTTCTGAGGGAACTTAGATTATCTCACATGAAGGAGAAGTACTTCGGTGTAAAGTAGCAACTTTTTGAAAATTCTTAACACTCATAATATCACTGTCTGTATTTTTTTTAAAGCAGAGCCATTGCAAGTTCAGATGAATTAATTACTGCATGGGAGAAAATAATTTCCTCTGGTTTTGTCCTTGCATTGTTTAGTCATACCATCCTTTATGCACATGGAGACATCTAATACAACTTACTTAAAGCTTGAGTTTCTATCAAACATAACCTAACACATCCAGATTGGGCAGTGGGCAGGGAAGTTGGGGAGATAGGGAATTGACTGAAAATATATCAGTCAGCAACTGGCTGGCACACAAAAGGATTTTTATCAAAGAGTCTCTGAACCCATCAGTTCTGTGTGATTTTCTGCACTCACGTTAAATAAATGGGTTTGAGAAATGAAAGAAAATGGGTTTGAGAAATATGAAAGTGATACCAACCTTGTCATCCCATTCTTTATTTAAACATTTCATAAACTATATATAGAAAAAACTGAACATTTTCTCGGTCTTTAAAAGATCAAAAGATAATAAGTAATGTTTGTATCTGATTCCATTGTTTGTTGCAATTCTGACTTCCCAAGTACTGAATTTGATTTGGCTAATGGTTATTTTTTAATATTTATACATTAATTAAATACACATACACAATATCCAGGGTCTCAGCCAACCATAAGGGAAATGATATATACATCCATGTATTTTTAGCTATTTTTTAAAATGAGAGAAAGCCCTCTGAGAAAAGGAGGGATGGTGCCATTGACACTGCTTGATAAAGGTACTATTTTTCATGGCTCATTTGGCTCTCTTATCTGCAAAGATTTGTTAGAGGCAGTGTATGGGCTGGCTAAGGCTGACTTAAAAAAGTAACCCTAACTTTCTCAAATGCCTAAGATAAATGTACTGTAGAAGGCTCAGTTAACTTTAGTCCAGAATTAAGAAAGGGGCATGCCAGGCGGGCACAGTGGCTCACCTGTAAGCCTAGCACTCTGGGAGGCTGAGGCAGAAGGACCACTTGAGGTCAGGAGTTCAAGACTAGTCTGCACAAGAATGAGACCCTGTCTCTACTGAAATAGAAAAAAAATTAGCCCGTCATGGTGGTGTGTGCCTGTAGTGCCAGCTGATTGGGAAGCTGAGGCAGGAGGATTGCTTGACCCCAGGAGTTGGAGGTTGCAGTGAGCTATGATGACTTCATTGCTCTAGCTGGGGCAACAGAACAAGACTCTGTCTCAAAAAAAGGGACATTCTAGAGTACAATCAATTTGGGTATAACACATTGGATAAAATAGCTTATAGGTTTCAATTATGGCAAATTGGAACTCTTGCCTCACTCACTTATTTTTCTATTGGTTTCTATTACTTGGATAAAATTTTCCTAGGGAGATTATGATAAAAAAAGAAAAGAGAATAGTAATATGCCTCTGAAAATCCCAGGTGTGGCTCCTCCTCTAGTGGGAACCTGAGCATATACTAGCCCTAGCCAAATGATTCTCCACTTGGCCTCAATGGAAACATAACACTCTTTTTTACAGGAGGAAGAGTATAAGATTTTGAAATCTGACATGAATTAAAGTTAGATCTGGGACAGACTACTGTCCTACTGGGGAGTTTTTATTAGTGTGGGTTGTTGCCTTTGTGACCCTTTTATGCGGAGGAGTTTGGTAATCTCTATTAATAATTCAGGCTATATATTTGCTGGGGTAAAACAATTGGAAATATGTATAGAAATAACATTCTACAAACAAGAAGAAATGAAGAGAAACTGCCCAGGAAAAAATAAGAGAGTGACTGCCGTGTGGCTGGAAGCCCAGGTCCATGGTCAGCTTTGTTTGTTTGGAAGAAGAGAAGGAAGTAAGAAGATCATCAAAAAAGAATGAACAAAACATGTCTGAAATTTTGATGAGTTAGACAAGTAAATTAAATCTGTGGCAGTGTGGGCAGACAGCACAGATGTGAAATTGTAGCCCTTGAAAAAGAGGAAATAGAACATAAGGCTTTTGCTACACGTGTGATTAAATCTCATGGGTCCATGGAGAGGAAAATTGAGATGCCGGAGAAACAAATGATGCTGTAAAAACTGAAGTGCAGTGACTGAGCCAGAGGGTGAAGATCCCTGAGGGAGATAAAGTTGTTTTAATGATTTCTACTTGGAGCTAACTATGAAGATAAGCTGGAACTTCCCACCATTGAAGAATATAGCTATCAACCTATTCTACAACCACATGTAGCCAGGACTCAAGTAATTGAGTAGTATGTATGTATGTATGTTTATATATGCTCACATTTATGTATCAATATTAAAAACAACTATTGGTCAAATCAAATTCAGTACTTGGGAAGTCAGAATTGCAATAAGCAATGGAATCAGATACAAACATTACTTACTGTCTTTTGGTCTTTTAAAGGCTGAGAAAATGTTTAGTCCTTTCCATATATAGTTTATTAAATATTTAAGTGAAGAATGGGATGAGAATGACCCATTGCCATTCCCTTTAGTTAATGTGAGTGAAGAAAATCACACAGGATCAATGGATTCAGAAATTCTTTGATACAAATCCTTCGTATGACAGCCAGTTGCTGACTGATCTTTTTTCAGTCAGTCACTATCTATCTACCCAGCTGCCCTGCCCACTGCCCAATACTCACCTCTCTACTTGCCTCTGGTATGCTGCTTGAAAGGCCCATGGCATTGGTGGGGTACAATCTGTGGAAAAGTGCTGATGAAGCAAGCGTTGTGCTCTCTTCCATGTTTCTGTTCAAGGGACCTCAGTCAGTAGTGGCACATAGCCTTTTCTGTCATTATAAAGCAGCACAGAGAACAAAAATGGCCAGAACTTAGATTGCATAGAGTGTTCAATTCAGAAGACAGAATTCCAATCAAAACATAGTATTCAGGGAATATGAAACATGTGGCACATTAATGTTCAGGGAATATAGGAAAAAAAACCTCCATGAGAATCTGTTGAAAGATATGAGGTATTCAAAGTCAACTTGGAGCAAATACTGGCCAAATCTGAGAAAGGCTGCAAGTAGTAGTAGTGATTTTGGTTCATGTACATGAACATCTCCATTCCTATGGAGTCAGGCAGAAAAACAGGAGACACTCCTGAGGAGAAATGCAGAGCAAACCCAGACAGGAATAGTTAGCTTAACCACACTTGTTTAAGAGTTTCAGAATTTTCTCTGGAAGAGAATTAGAAACTGGTGTCAGAAACTCACTGTATATTATGTACAATGTATCTATACGTTGTAAACTTGCAATGTGTTATACAGCCTAAACTTAACATGGTATAGAAAGCTGCTTATTGTTCTCATTTCGTCATGTGCATTCAGTCATTTACAACCTACCTTTCTTTGTTTCTAATAAAGATCTGAGTTAAAGGACTCTTTGGAGTATTCCAATGATTCATGTTTGGAGGTACAAGTATACCACTTGACTTTTGAGAAGTGAAGATTCTGATGTCCAGAGTAATTAAAACAAGCAAGCAACATCATTTGCCAAATGTGATTTACATAGGACATGTTAATGTGCACTTACCTAACCCTCTCACAAAACACCTCCCGGTGTCCGCAGTGATTTTGTCCCATTTTACTTAGAGTAATAGGGCTACAGAAAAATGAAATGATGAGTATTCGTTTGGTTGTTAATTAATTAGACCCATGTTTATTGAGTACTATGTATCCTGTAGAGCTCCAGAACGGTGCTATTATTCTATAGAACTTTCTTCAATGATGGAAAAATTTTCCTGTGCTATTCCCTGCTGTAGACAGTCACCACATGGGGCTTTTGAGCACTTGAGACATGGCTGATGTGACTGAGGAACTGTATTTTAACTTTATTTAATTTTAATTAATTATAAAATTTAGAGCCACATACTGCTGTCACTACCTTTTGAATAGTACAGCTCTGAGAATGTGAGGCTGTTTTATGGCCCCAGATAACTTACTTGTTTTTATTCTTAGATTAATATTTATAGAAAGAGGATATATAGAAGTAGAATTTTCTTCATGTGGGCTTTCTTATTATAGTAGATAGGGAGCCTCTCACATACTCTAATTCTGCTTATATAAAGCTCTTTCTCTTGTATCCTGCCTCTAAATCCAGTCTTGTGGAGGAATTAACACATTCAAAGAGTTCGAAAGTCACTACAAACACAGCATATGTTGTTGGATTTTTGCTAAAATACACAATTGAACTGATATCTCTCAACAGGTTACTATTCTTGTTTTAGCACATAGGTTAAAGCAGTTTTCAAAAATGGCTTTCAGAGCCACTGTTTTCTTTGTATGTGTGGTTTTTTAAAAAAATAAAATTCTCACTAATGGGCAATCTTAAAATGTGAGAACATTATTTTGGGGGCTATTAAGCATATGGAGTGTTTGCATTTTCAGAAAGGAATGAATTAATGGAAAATAAGATTCTGTTATGCACTGGTGTCGTAGCTTTGCAACATAATGTATTTTCAGCTGATTACAATTCAGTCTTTCAGCGGGGTTCTACATGATCAAAGCTTTTGAATTCAGAATTATTTGGCTGAAATGATTTGAAAATAATGTCACTGTTTAAGTTATTCTGTCTTCTTTCTGTTCAGATAATGTTAGTGGTATGCTAAAGTGGGGCTGTCCATTTTAGCTTATATCTAATTAATTCTGCATATATTCATCCAATATATAAAAATCTCAAGTTTACCATGGCTTTATGTTTTTAGCAGGATTAACCATTTTACCTCACAAATATTAATATTTAAGGACACAGATCTTTTTCTGTCTTGTTGGAGTTCTTTGACAATGGGCTATGCATAAGAGAGATAACATGAAATTTTTCTTTGCTTAATTTTTCTCAGATGAAATATAGTCCTGCCAGACTTCTTGTTGACTTATTTTCAAATCTCAAAGAGTAGAGACATATTTTAATTCAATCAACGTAAGAGTCTCTAGCCTAGGACATTGGTCTTAATTGTAGTCAATAAATAATCTATTAATTAAAATGGTAAGAATAACAATAAAGACTGGTCATCGATCGAGAAGGCAAGGAATGTCATGCATATCTGTTTGTGCATCTCTATCTAAAACCCTTTCCATTGGCCTGTCTTGAGACCCGTAAGCCATCAGGAGAGCTTCAGAGAGGTTGAATAGGAGATTGAAATTTCACCTAGGGAGGAATTTCTATGTCTGATCCCTTTCTGAATATTTCAGCTGAGCAGCACCCTTTTGGGAGGGAAACGGTTGCATACAAAAAGGAAAAATGCAATAGTAAGAAATGCAAAAGAAGAGCTCTGAATAAGAGTGGGAGGAGTCAGAAATAACCTTCTAGTTGAAATTGTTCCTTCCTAGTCTTGATGATGGAAAATGATATGATATGAATAAGAGACTGTTGACTGAGCTCAATATTATTATTTCCTCTAGAATTAGTGACTTGGGTAATTCGCTGTTCACAACTTAACTGAAATTTTGTCTGCATAGAATTGTCTACAATCCCTAAATATATATAACTATATATATTTTAATATCTTTATGACATTACTTCAAAAGTTAAAAGATATTTTTCCTCATGTAAATGTATAATATGCATATGTATCAACCAAATAAAATATGCTTCAATATACAATTATAGATTTATACATATATGCTTTTGTGAAATTTTATTATTGAAATTAGAAAGCAATTTGCTAGATTCTCCCAGAATATAAACTCCCTTTGAGGACTTAGGTATTTAGAGGAAAAAAACACAGCCTCTCTCAGTCCACTAATTTACTACCTAGCAGTATTCTGAGGTAATAATTTAATTTCTCCCTCTTTACATGGTTTCATGTATCTTAAATTACCTTATACTTATTAGATGTATGAATATTTAAGTAGTGTGGGAATTGTGGGGTTATTATTCAGCTTTTATTCAGTCTCACTTTTTATATTTAGAAGTTTTTTTTTAGGCAAGTATTTTATGCAGTAATTTTGAACTCTTGGCAAAACCAATCCTTCCAGTAAGTCAGATCAAAGAGCAAGTGTAGCAAGTTCTAAGACCTCATTTAGGATAACATGACACCGCAGTGGGGGAAGCAGACATCTGGAGATAAGAAGCTCCAAGTTAATGTTCTGATTTCCTTTCCTAGTATCTCCATGAGTTGGGGCAGTCACTTAAAAATCCCCAGGCTTCAGTTCCATCATGGAAATTGGAGACAAAGTGTCTTCCATTTCTTCTGTACCAACAAAGATTATATATGGAAATATTATACTTTGAAACCATAAAGTGTTACACAAATGTCAAGCATTACTGTAACTCCAGGAGAGAAATCATTCTCTGAAACAATTATGCTAAGGTAATATATTTTGTACAAAATAAGAAAAGATGCTGGTTTTTCAATTTATGTGGACAGACTGGTCTTTTTTGAACTACCATGGGCTTTTACCTCTTTAGGTTGACCTTGGATGGAATGAGTAATAGGTAAGGGTTTTTTTTTTTATGGCTACAAAGTGTCATGATCATAATCTTTCCATGGTTTAATATCAACAATGAACAATAATAAATAGAATTGCAGAATGAGAGTTATGTCATTAAATGAAATGCTGAATTACTCAGCAGTAAAATTAAGAAGGATTTTAGAATGTCTGTGGTGAAGTCAGGGCACACAGACAGTTATTTCTGATATTTCACAAAAAGAATTAAGGCATTTTCCCCTGGGGAAAGAAGACCTGTTTTCTTTAACATCTTTAAATTTATTTTCAGTTAATACGGTGCTTATATTTCATTTTACATGGGGGTAGAATTATATTTTTACCAGAGAGGGGCCTCAAAAATCCCAATCTGGTCATGCTTTTAATCTTCAAAAAAGCTTCAAAACAGATAGGCATTATTATTATTAATTCTAGCATTTTCAGGTATAATTTATATATCATAAAATTTATTGATTGTAAGGCTGTGATTCCATATTTTTTGGTAAATTTATACTGTTGTGCACCCATCACCACGATGTTTCAGAGCATTTCCAACAACCTACAAAAAGTTCTGTCCTACCAGTTTGCGGTCAATCCCTGTTCCCATCTATAGCTGCAAGTAACCACTAATCTGATTTCTGCCCATGTAAATTTGCCCCATGTATAGACATCGCATGTAAATGAAATCGTACAATATGTAGCCTTTTGTGTCTGGCTTCTCTCATGTAGCATAATGTTTTTGAGGTTTATGCATATTGTAGCATTTATCAAGAGTTTGTTCCTTTGTACTACTGCATAATATCCTGTTGTATGGATATGCCACATTTCGTTTATCCACTCACCAGTTAATGTATGTTTGGATTGTTCCAAGTTTGGGGCTTTTATAAATATGTCAGTTAAGCTGCTACAAACATTTGTGTACAATTTTTTTTGTGGATTTAAGTTTTTTATTTCTCTTGGGTAATACCTAGGAGTGGAATTTCTGGGCAGCATGGTAAGTATTTGTTTAATTTTTAAGAAACTGCTAAAATGGTTTTCAAAATCATTTTATCATTTTAAATTCCCACTAGAAATGTATGAGAGTTCAGTGTGTTCGTACCCTTATTAAACCAGTCTTTTGAATTATAGACATTCCAGTGAGAATTTAGTGGTATCTCATTATGGTTTTAATTTGCATTTCTCTAATGACAATGATGTTGAACATCTTTCATGTAGTTTTTAGATACTTGTGTATCTTCATTGGTGATATATTTACTCTGACCTTTTGCCTATTTTTTAATTGGTTGTTTTCTTATTGACTTGTGAGAGTTCTTTATACATCCTGGATAGAAGCCCTTTTTCAGATATATGATAAGTTATGATTTGCAAATAATTTTTCCTAGATTGTGGCTTATCTTTCCATTTTTTTTTCTGCTTTGCTTTTCTTTTAAAGAGCAAAATTTTTAATTTTGATGATGTTCAATTCATCAATTTTTTATGGTCCTCTGTTTAGTGTCATTAAAAATCTTTGCCTAACCCAATATCACAAACATTTTCTCTTATGCATTCTTATAGAAGTATTACAGGTGCACATTTAAGTCTATGATTCATTTTGAGTTAACTTTTGAGTATGATGTGAGGTAAGCTTATAATTTTATTTATTTATTTATTTATTGGTATATAGCAAGGCACTATCCCATCACTGTTGAAAAGACTATTCTTTCTCCACTGAATTGACTGGTACCTTTGTTGAAAATCAATTGACCATATATTTAAGAGTTTACTTTTGGGCTCTATTCCATTGACCTATATATTTATCTTTATGTCAATACCTCACTGTTAACTACTATAACTTTGTAATAAGTGTTTAAATTAGGCAATGTGACTCCCATTGTTTTCTTCTTTTTCAAAATTATGTCTATTTTAAATTCTTTACATTTCTATATAAGTTTTAAGTTCAGAGTGTCAAATTCTACAGAAATGACTGTTAGAATTTTAACAGGGATTGTATTAAATTAATAGATTAATTTGGGTGTAAATCGCCATGTAAAAATCCATGAACATGATATATATCTCCATTTATTTAGATCTTCTTTAATTTCTCTCAGTAATATTTTCTAGTTTTCTGTGTCCAAGTCTTATACTTCTTTTGTTAAACTTGTTTGTAGATATTTTAATTTTTCTTTTTCTTTTTTTTTTTTTTTGAGACAGAGTCTCACTCTGTTGCCCGGGCTAGAGTGCTGTGGCGTCAGCCTAACTCACAGCAACCTCAAAATCCTGGACTCAAGCGATCCTTCTGCCTCAGCCTCCCGAGTAGCTGGGACTACAGGCACGCGCCACCATGCCCAGCTAATTTTTTCTATATATTTTTAGTTGTCCAATTAATTTCTTTCTATTATTAGTAGAGGCGGGGTCTCGCTCTTGCTCAGGCTGGTTTCGAACTCCTGACCTTGAGCAATCCGCCCGCCTCGGCCTCCCAGAGTGCTAGGATGACAGGCGTGAGCCACCACGCCCGGCCGATATTTTAATGTTTTTTGATAGCATTATGAATGGAATTGCCTCCTAATTTCATTTTGATATTGTTTGTTGCTAGTATAGAGAAATAAAATTAATTTTTGTTTTGTATTCTATAAATATACTGAACTTGTTTATTATTCCTA
>CAUYRT010096755.1:0-16553 GCA_963574885.1 Lepilemur ruficaudatus
AGTCCCAGCTACTCGGGAGGCTGAGGCAGGAGGATCGCTTGAGCCCAAGAGTTTGAGGTTGCTGTGAGCTAGGCTGACGCCAGGGCACTCCCTCTAGCCTGGGCAGCAGAGTGAGACTCTGTCTCAAAAAAAAAAAAAAAAAATTACCAAAAATAAATCTTAATTTAATCTGATACAAATTAGAAAAGTGAATTTATTAAATTTTTAAGTTCAATAAGGTAATAGGTTTAAAAGTTTTTAAAAACTATTTTTAATCCTTCTATTTAAATATAAGAAATAATATTTTAGATGCCAGAGATGGGAGAGACAAATTCAGTCCTTACATATCTCTCTTTTACAACATATGTGCGGATGTAATTTTTTAAAATTTCATGGAGTAAGTGTTTATTGTTTCTTAAAGGCAATTCTTCTAATATTTCAAATATCTTTTCACTAAGAAATTAAGTTGTAATTGTTTTCTATTTTAAACTGACAAAGAGCCTGTGGGCGTATACTGAATATAAGAAGCAATGGAGAGTGGACGGGAGGACAAGGGCCGGGACGCCAATGCATTTTGAATTAATTTCTTAGATTTATTCAACTCTGTTGGCCAATTTGCAAGGAATTACTCTCTCTCCTGTAAAATTATTTATTGCAAGTATTTGCATGTTACTCATCTTAATCCTTTACTCATCTCCTGTCCCCTAATCCATGTGAAAAAGGAAAAAAGAATTGTTGATAAGCCCAGCTAAACATCAAAGGAGCGATCTTCCCCGTAAATCAATCCCGCCAGTCTCTGAATTGCTTTGTTTATTTCTCCCAAACTTCCCCATTTATCTATTGAACTGCTGGTTCCTAAAGCCTCGGGTCTACTGTCAGAAATTCTTCCCTTTTATGTTTTTCTACTACAAGTTATTGTCCAACTAGTGATGCTTGGAAGGAAATCAGGTAATGCCGCCCGGGGGAACAGCACAGAGGATGTCAAAACTCGGAAACTCAGCAGCAGCTCATCGTGGGCATTAAGTTGACACAAATCCGCGACTCTCAGCCCTCGCTTCCTTAGAAAGCACATTCATCTCTCTAGGAACACAAAGGTAATCAGTTTACCTTTGTTGTTGTCTCCCTTTTTAGAAATGAAATTAATGTAATGATAACCTCTTTCTCACCAGACCTGAGTATCGATTTCGGCTTCATTTTCTGGCCCCTCTTCTAAGTTCTGAAGACATTACCAAAGGGGCTATTGATCAGCAGGCGGCCTGTCACTTCCTTGGGCACAAAGGACGGCAGCCCTGTCACCTCCCTGCCCCAGAATAGACCTAAAGGTAAAGGGTCAGAGATGAAAGGCTTCTGATTAGTTCTTCTTTGTAATCAGCCTCCCAGGAAGTGCTGAGCTTCTGTTTACACCTGTCCTTGGAGTTTAAGATGGAAAACTTTTACTCCCAGCTCCATGCATGGGTGTAGGTGAAGCAGAACTCTTATCTTTCCCAGCTTTGCACTGGGAGAGATGGAGTGTTTGTTGTTAGGCTGGGTTGTCTTTTTAGGTAAAAAGCTCATGCTTCCTGGGCCTTCCATCTGTTGCCTACACTGCGGGGGCTTCATCTGTTACAGGAGCCTCAGTGCTTTTAGGCATTGACTAAAAACACCCAAATCAATTTCCTCTGAGAAAAGAAACATGGAGAGCCCACAGGACTCCTTTTTTTCCCCCTTCAGTGGTGGCGATGCCATTGATTTCATTGTTGAACTACAGCAGAGAGGGTCAAGGGAGTTTCACAAAACTAAGAAAAAGAATGCCAGAAAAAAGTCATCGCTTATCCATGGACACGGAATGGCCCAAAGAAATTCAGAAGGTCAAGTGGCCCTGGCTTAGCCCATCCCCCTTATGGCTAACTCAGTAACTAACCTTTGAAAACAAGGTCGTGTCGTGAAATTCTGACAACCCTTTGTTAATATTTCATACATATTCTCTCCTTTCCAGTGCCAGGTGATTGCCTCCAAGCAGGCATGGATTTCTCACCTGATTTATGACACTATTCTCCTGCTCTGCTCTCCTTGTGCCTAGTAATACCCCTGCACAAATTCTTTCACTAGCCACTGGTGACTTATAGGGATACCCTAAAATCCCCGCTAGTGTAGACACCAGCCTTCACTTTTGGCCCCATGCAAACAGCGGCTGCTTCTCTACAGCAGCCAAATCCTGGTCTCTGTCCTCCCCCATTCAGGGGCAGATTTGTTGTGAAGCTCCTGCAACTTAAGTTTTAGGGCCCCAAAGTCTAACACCTAAGGGAAGGTTCAACAATTTGGATCCTTTTTAAAAAAAGAGGGCCTCCCAAGTTTCACAAACTTCAGGCCTTACTACACCTGAAGCTGCCCCAAATCCGGCTCATTTGTGCCGACCCTGTGGCTCCTCGGCCGCGGCACTCACACTGTGGAAATGTTCGTTCCCCACAGCAGACCCTACGGTCCCTGAGAACAGAGATGGCTTCTGTGGTTTCTGTGTTCTCAGTGCGTGTATGAGGTGCAGACCGAATGTCTGCGAAATGAATAAGTGAATAAAAACTAGAATGTTGTCATCTAATTACATCATCCAGTTTATCTAACAATAATAGTGGCTAACAAACCGAATGGGCATTATATGCAAGGTACTGTTTTGGATAATATTTCATTTAATCGTCTCAAAAAATCCTAAGAAGCCCAGTTTGTAGATGAGGAAACTGAGGCACAAAGAAATCAAATTGCTTGCACAAGTCACTCAGCCAGTGCGCAGCAGTGCCAGGATTTAAATTGGGCAGACTGACTCTTGCACACTGAATTATACTGCTTCAGAGAGGAAGGGTCGTTCACTCGAACTCTGAGTTCTCGTTTTCCAGGCCTTCAACGGGAGCTGATACCTGAGTAAAGAAATCCTTAGTGCAAATGGTAATCCCAGGCAAAGACAGAACCCATCTATCGGGATCAATCAGGATGAATTAGGGTAATTAACAATATAGCTCAGATTCCTGGGTGCCCACAGATAAAGGGGAAAGGGCTTTATATTCTGTCTGATCAAATGAAGGAAGGTATTTTCATGGATATCTCCTAAGTTCTCTCTAGTTTTTAGAGCTGTGAACATGAGTAGGCAACATATCCAATAAGCTGCAGAAAAGGCCAATTGTGCAGAGTTTAGTTTCATAACAGAAGTGAGTCTTCATGGCTTGTGTAATCGCAGTGGTGCTGCGTGGTAAGTGGGCATAATGTGCCTGTGATCTGGGCCAAGCCCCTTCCCTCCAGGTGCTCCCCTTCTCTGCTCTCTGCTCTTGCCTGTCCCTTTTCCTGTGAGGGAGGAGAAAGCCAGGCACCCAGGTTAGTAAGGGAATGTTCATGCCCCACTTGCTCCCTAGTTAAAACGCTTGCACGCCAGAAATATAATCTGAAATTGTCTCCAAGAACAGCTGAGTATAACTAAATCAAATGCAATGCACCCCTTTGGTTAAGGCTTAGATGTCACTGCCTCAATGGACTAAGGTGGCCATCCCATGACCCTGGTAGGAAATGAGAATTACATAGATTTGCTGAGAAGCAAATGCATATTTGCTTGATTTCCCTTAAAACATTTTCATTTGTACATCTGACTTTCCTGAATATTTCAATCATGAATACAATATACAACCCATTTTGGGGGAAAAGTTGATATAAAAAGAATGACCTGGAAACTCTGTCTGCCCATATTTTAGATTACGACAAACTGACCTACCCTAACATGGGAGCAATGGAAGTTCCCTCTTCTTTACTCCCCAGTGTCAACTTAACTCTGTCGTGAAAGAAACAGGGTGGTTTTCAGGGGTCTATCTGCAAATGCTAGTCTTTATTGTGATAAGCAAGAAATCTAAGTGCTATTTATTTTAAAGTATTTTTCCACCAACATCAAGCCCAGCTGGTAACTCAACTTGTGTTGTAAAACAATTCGCATAGATACTAGGATTAGCAAACCTTTGAAGACCGTGTCAGTTAAGAAACGGTCACTTTGTGCCCTACTGATCTCAAATCCTGCTGAAGGCTGGCTCCTCCTAATTGTCCGGCAATTCTAGATCACTCATTAACAACGCTTGGCCATGTGAGTCCTGTCTTTAAACTCATTCCTTTAGACCACGTCACCAGCCAGGAGAAGGTGCCCTTTAGAATTAACCTGATGTGGGTGGGTTAAGTCAATATGATGTTTATCACTTGCTTGTTTAATTCTTGTTTGATCTTCACTACAGATGAGATTTGGGCGGTTCCTTACTGTGTGTTCAAGAACTGGAAGCTCAGCAAGGAAGATGTCCTTGAGGAGCCGTCGAAAGAATAAGGAGAGCAATAGGTTCTGGAAGATACTGAAGGAAGATCACGTACCCCCAAAAAGAATTTAGAGCTAGTTCTACTTCTCTCATTAACTACATAGGGGACATAGACCAGTAACCTAGACACCCTGGGCGTGTTTGTCCTCTCACTTAATGATGAGATCAAACTAGATATTTTCTTTGGGTCTTTTCCATTAATTAATCAGTACATTAATTAGTCAATTGGCCTTCTGGCTGTTCCTCCAGATCCCAGGCTGGTCCTGTGCAGCAACACTGCACCTGCCACCCCTTGTCACCCCCCAGGCTGGGTGCTCATCCTGACCTTTCCTGTGCTGGTCCTTCTCTCCAATAGGACGGGTCAGATAGCCATGCTTCCCCAGGCCCTCCTAAAGCCTGTGCCTGGCAGAGCACCCCGGGCCTTCTCTCTGCTTCGTTTTGGACAGCACACACGCCGTCTGTGCTCTGTGCCTCACATTTCGGATCTTGCCAACTTGTGCTTGTCTCTCCTGATAGCTGTCAGGCTGGGGCTTGGGGGGACAGGGCCTGTATCCCTCCTTCATGGCCATGTCCCCAGCATCAGAGAAGTCCCTGGTTTCCAGTGGAATTCAGCTATTATCGGTGCAGTGAATGTTCCAAAGAAAAGGTTTCACTTCTGTGTCATATGATTATCTGTGCTCTGATTTCCTATCAGTTAAGTTATTTCAGTGGCACTCTCTGAGAATAATTCAAGTTGGTTGCTTTTGACAATCTGTGGGTGTGTTTTTTAGAAGTAAAAGTTTTGTTTTTAAAACTTTTTCTATTGCAAAATAATATCAAACTTATAGAAAATTTTTATGTACAGTACAAAGATCTCTTACATATCCTTTACCCAAATTTACCAGTGTTTAACATTTTGACACATTTACTTTATCATTTTCTTTCTCTGTGTGTGTGTGTGTATAAAAGGGCTGTCGGAAAGTATCCAGCCACGTAACTGTTCTCGTTATATTAACAACATATTTTTGAAGCATTTGAATGTAGGTTGTCTATATCATGTTCATCTGTGTGTGTTTCCTAAAAGTGGGAATATTATCTTACATATCCACCTCTTACATTTCCACAGCTTATCAAATTCAGGACATTTGAAATTGATAAAATACTTACATATAACATGTATTCCGCATTCCAATTTTCAATTATCCCAATGATGTCCTTTGCAGCAATTCTGTTTCTGATATAGAATCTAGTCCATGATCGTTGGTTACAGTTAGTTGTTGTATCATGACTCTTCTAAAATTTGGAACAGTTCCTCAGTCTTTGTCTTTTACCATCAATATTTGTAAAGAATACAGGCCAGTTATTTATTTTATACTGTGTTTTTCAATATTGGTTTCTCCGATTTTTTTTCATGAGGCTGTGTATTTTTGGCTGGAAGCCCACGTAATACCATGTTTCTCAGGATGTTAACATCCCATCTGGGGCAGTGTCGTCCCTTCATTTGCCTCTTATTTGGTGATGTTGATTTTGATCACTTAGGGTGTTTTTTCCCCACTGTGTAGTTAACTATAATATTTTTCTTTCTTAATTACTGACCCTTTGTTGAAGATATTTTGAGACTGTTTCGTTCTTCACTAAACTCCTGACTTCAGATTAGATTTATTAATGATTCTTGCCTGAATCATTGTTTACCACAATAGTTCAAAATGATTTTTAAAAAAGACCCTTCTTTTCTTCTATATTTGTTAACTTTCTACCTAAGGAAGAGCTTTCTCTTCTCCCTTTTCTGCCTTCTTTTTTCCTTCCATCTTTCCTCCCTCCCTGCCTGCCCGCCTGACTATTACCCATATGGACTCATAGATTCTCATCCTATTGAATGGGTTATAATCTATTATTTTCTTCCTTTCTTTTAATCCTAACATTTTTGAATTTTTGGCCAGTAGGAGTCTTAAACTGTGTTTGTGTGTCGAATAGTACAGTAGATTTTCAATCAAAAACCCATTTTCTTTTCCTGAGACAGATTTTTCAAGGAGAATAAATTTACATAGTTTAAATAAAGCCTAGAACACATTCTTTTAATTTCTACAGCTTGTTTGGAAAATGGTTACTATTCCTGATATGATTTTTATTACAATTATATTCCTCTTACTATAACCTTCTGAGGTAGCTCACACCATTTTTGGACAGTCCTTATTTAATCTATTTATTCAAAATTTTGCTGAATGCCTATAATGATAAAACAGACATAATAACAACAGAAAAGCAAAAGATGGCAGAAGCCTCCAAGGATTGTTTCTGAAGTCTAAGCAAACCACAGACTCTCAGCTATGGTTTTATATGCCTACATGATTTATTTATTTTGAGGTTTGCAATTTAACTGTTTGCTCCTATACATACTTATATATTGTTAATTTTTCTTTTAGAATCAATGGTAAGTGTGTGTGTATCTAAACATAGAGAAGATACAGTAAAAATATGGTATTATCACCTGATGGGACCACAGTTGTATACGCTGTCCACCATTGATCTAAACGTTACGATCCACATGACTTTCTGAAGGGCTAACTTACATGAAAGAGAGTAATGGAATAAAGTTTTTTCTTTATTGCTTCAAAAGAAAAAGGGGGGAAATTAGCTCTCATGGGTATAATTACAGAAAATCAGATTTTGACTCCGGAGAGGATGAACTTTCTAACAACTCCAGTGGCTGGCCCAGGCCGGCCATCACTCGAGGCTGCACATGCCTCAGCCTTGGATTTCGTCTTCCCCTTGCAGACCCTTGCACCAGCTCCGGGAAGTCCAGCACTGCTGACTTCTCTAAGCCTCTGGGCTTTGCAAATGCTCTTTCTCCTCCTCCCCGCTCCAGGCCCTCCCGCTCACAGGGTTTCTGCACATCCCCCACACCTGTCCATCCACCAACGCGTCAGCTAGGAAGGTGTCCCAACTCACCTCCCGGGTAAGCTGGGCCACCGGCCACTGCCTGCCTCATGACCAGCCCACTGTGCTCTTGAAAAAGGTGACAGCCACAAAATTTTTATCCCATTTGTTGACCTGTGTAAATCTGTCTCCTGTGGCAGACAGTGGACTAGGGCTGTCTGAGGAGGAGGCTGGCTACGCTAGGATTAAAAGTGCTCCGAGTGTTCACCCACGTGCGACCGGCTCTGTCGTTTACCAGATGCTCCGTCTTGGGCAGATTCCTTAACTTCTCCAGGCCTTGGCTTCTTTCGCTGCAAAAAGAGAACAGTAACTTCTTAGGGTTGCTTTTAGGATTCAACGAATTAATATAGGGAGTGTTCATTATCTTATCAGCTATGTTTATGTTTAAAAATATTATTCTAAACAAAATGTGATATGACATACAACAGAACATTATTCAGCCTTCAAAAGGAAGGAAATTTTGTCACATGCTACAACATGGATGAAACTTGAGGACATTATCCTAAGTGAAATAAGTCAGTTACAAAAAGCAAATAATGTGTGATTCTACTTACATGAGATCTCTAGAGTAGTCACATTCATAGAGACGGAAAGTAGAACGGCGGCTTCCAAGGGCTTTGTGGGAGAGCACATGGGGAGTGTTTCACAGGCACAGAGTTTCGATTTGGGAAGATGAAAAAGTTCTGCAACACTAATTTATTGTACATTTCCAAATAGCTAAAAGGGAACTGTTCCCAACACAAAGAAAAGATAAATCTTTGAGGTGATGGATATCCCAATCACCCAGATTTGATCAACACACACTGTAAGCTTGTATCAAGGCATCACATGTATCCCACAGATACGTACTATTACACAGCTATAAAAGCTTTTTTGAGTTTTTAAAATAGTTCTGGAGATGGATGGTGGCGATGTTTGCACAACAACGTGGACGTACTTATGCTTCTGAACTGTACACTTAAAAATAGTTAAAGTAGGCAATTTTGTGGTATGTATATTTTACCACAATAAAAAAATTAAACAAAAAAAAGACTCTGACTTCTGTGTGGAGAACGGGGGCTGGGGCTGGGTGGATGCAGATGGAGCAGTTAGGGTCTCCCTGTTGTCCAGGCAGGAGAAGGTGGCAGCTGGTGGCGAAGTTGCAGAACGTGTTTGGGTGTTTGGAAGCAGGTATATCTTAAAGATGGGAGCTTGCTGGTGGACTGCATAGGAACTGAGGAAAAGAGGGAGCAAGGAGAGCTCTCTTGTTTCTGGCTGTAAAGGTGGTTGATTTGGAGCCACTATTATCTGGAACAAAGAAGATCTGGACAGAAGGGGTTTTGGGGCTTTGCAAGGCTGCTGGTCCTTCTAATGGAGATGCCATTACTGAAGCGCCGAAATCCCTACTGAGCATGATATTGAAAGCTTTTCAAATGTATTAACTTTATTTATTTGGTATTACTGAGTTTTAGTTTCCCTCTGCTTCTTCCGGCATTTTCCTCGTGAATATTAATGTCCCCCCACCCCCGCAACCCCCATCCCACGTACTTGCTCAACACAAGAGGTTTTCAGAGGAGAGTGCGGGAACCTCATTTAGATTGTGGTATTAATGGATAGTGGTCTTTCTCTTCAGTTTTGAAATTGGAATTTAGTCCTTTATTTTTGTAGGTGAAAATTAAATAACTGTTAATACTTATTTATTGTGTATTTACTCTGAGCCGATTGTTTTAGACTCTGCTTTTAGACTATCTCCCTTAACCCTCACAACTAATTTATGAAGTAGATATTCTTTTTTTTTTTTTTTTTTCATTGAGACAGAGTCTCACTCTGTTGCCTAGACTAGAGTGCCGTGGTGTCAGCCTAGCTCACAGCAACCTCCAACTCCTGGGCTCAAGCGATCCTCCTGCCTCAGCCTCCCTAGTAGCTGGGACTACAGGCATGCGCCACCATGCCCGGCTTGAAGTAGATATTCTTATTTGCGCCTTACAGCTGATGAAACTGAGGCAGGAAAAGCTAAAGTAACTTTCTCAAGGGCTCGGCACTCACACACGGCAAACCCAAGAGGCCATTAAGGGAAAAGGAGTTTTGAGGTGACTTTATTGTTCCAGGTTTTATCTAATGAGGCTAACTTTTATTTACACACATATAATTTATCTATCTATTCATCGTAACATATGTGTAACATAAAATTTGGCATTTTAACCATTTTTCAGTGTACAAGTCAGTGGCATTTAGTACATTCACACTGTTGCGCAGCCCTCACTGTTATTCATCTCCAAAACTCTTTTTATCATCCTAAACTGAATTCCATAACTTTTAAAAAATAACTCCTCATTCTCCCCTCCTGCCGGGTGCTGGCAACCACCATTTCCTTTCTACCTCTGTGAACTTGACTACCCTGGGGGCCTCATGCAAGGGGAACTATCCAGTATTTGTCTTATCGTGACAGTCGTACTTCACGTAGCATAATGTGTAAATAATATGCCATCCTATGTATATATCTTATTTTGTTTATCCTTTCATCTGTCAATGTCCAGCCACTTGGGTCTTTCAGTTATTTTGAATAATTCTGCTATAAACATGAGTATACAAATATCTCTTTGAGTTTCTGCTTACATTTCCTTTGGGTACATACCCACATCATAGGGTAATTCTATGTTTAGTGTTTTGAAGAACCATCAGACTGTTTTCATTTATTTATTTATTTTTACTTATCTCTCAACTTCTTTGCAACCCTGTACCTTGGACATTGCCTTGCATGTGTTAAGTGCTCAGTAATTATTATTAATAACGTTTATAAATGTAGCTGACATGCGTACAGAATTATCCATGTTATAAGTTTTCACTTAAATGAGCTCACGTGGTAATAAGATATTATTTTTCAGCTTTACTTACCCTATGTAACAAGCACTATGCTCAGTGATTGCTTTGAATTATTGCCTTTAATTCTCATAGCTACTCTAAGAAGGAGGTGCTGTTACTCCATCTTGCATATGGAGAAACTGAGGCCCAGAGAGATTAAGTAACTTGCCCAGAGTCACACAGCTAGTAAGTGGCAAGGTGGCAGAGCAGTATTCTAACCCAGGCAGTCAGACACTACAGCCCACAGGCCTCCTCTCTGCTTCCTGCACAGTGAACTACCTTCCAAAAAGACCTGTTAAGTCAAGGACAAGTAGCGCAAGAACGCCAGTGACACTGCTGTGTAGATAATAATAAAATCAACTGACCCGAACTTACGATGAGCTCTTACTAGAGTGGATCCAATATTTGGCATTTGAAAGCTGTTTTGTCTACTCCTTTCCTTACCTCCTTCCACAAGCTAAAATTTCAAGAGGAGATCACCTTTACACAGTATTAGTCATGAGACAAGTGTATCTGTATAATATTGTGCCGTTTTGGTTGGGACAAAACATCATTGATTTTATTTTCGCATCATTAGAATGTATGTTTACTAGCAACGCCTAGCAGTGCTGACTTACGGGCTTTTTCCATCAGAAGTCATTTTACGATAAACTAACTTTGTGGTATTCTGGGAAGGTTCATACTCCTGAAAGGTGAGTGTTTTGCTCAGATGTGCTGAGAGTTCAGTCTGTCAGCTCTGTTTACATTTTGTGACTCTATCTACCCAAACTGAAAGGGACAGTGGAACAGAAGTCTGGAGAGTTAATCATGGAAACCGTATTGGTTTCCTTTCCTTCAGCAGCAAAGTCGTCCCATCTCAGACCTAGAATTCGGGGCAGTTGCCTGCGCTCTGCATTGCACACACCTGGCCTTCCAGCAGCCCGGGCCTGCTGCGTCTCAGGCACATTTGCTTCTTCGTCTGTTCATCTGACCACGCCTTCTCCCCACGGCCTTTCTTCTCTTTCAGCAGAGCATTCCCAGTTGGAGTTACAGATTGGAGGTAATGAGCAGACTGTGAATAATGAAAAAGCATTCTTCTTTTTTCTTAAGAGCAAATATCTAATAATTATTTAAACTGATATCATGTGCTAGCACATAAAAGAAACATATCTGTAAATTATGATCCTCTCTCAGTTGAGAAAGCATCAGTCTTCAACCCTTCCGGGAAAATTGGCCTCTGCAGCTGGAGGGGTAGAGGGCAGTAGCATCAAGCACAGAGCTGACACGCAGGGCAGAAGGTGAGCTGTGCTCCAAGCGGGGTGGGGATGGAGTCTGGCGGTCACGGCCATCCGCAGCCCCCTTCTCTGAACCTAACAGGTAGCCTGCCACCGTTGCACGCTGCTGTTGTTTGTTTCACGCTATTGACACAGAGAGACCAGCTGCCTCATCACCCGGCCTGTGCAGAAACCGCCGTTTCCTCCTCCCTGCGCAGGCAAATATTTACCAGCGCTGGGGACATCCAGGTGCCTCGGGATCAAGGAGGCAAGCAGTGACCAGTGACGTGCTGTCAAGTTGGCCCGGGGTCAGACGCCAAGGGGTGAACAAGAGCAGAGGGGGAGAGAGGTTTAACTCTTTGAGACTTCAATTTTATTCAAATAGGCATTGAAATGTTGTCCGTTGGCTCCCCAGATAAATCAGTCTTGATGATTTGGTCTCAGGTGTAAATCTGTAGCCTCTGTGAGCTTCATGATTGTCAACATGAGGGCCCAGGAATGAGAAAAGAGGAAAGACTGAAAAAGCAAGAAAGGTGATGAAGAATGTACAAAGAAAGGGATGAAGGCTCCTGCGGGGGCGCCTGGCCATGGGCAGGGCACACGCTTCCTCCCGGGGCCATTCCTAGGCCCCAGGGCAGGGCTGGCGGGGCTGACCCAGACCACAGTCTGGGAGTGGCAGGGGTCCACGGGGAGAATCAAAAAGCTGGCAAATCAAATTATTAGGTCACTTTCGGAAGCATGAACACACCTCTCCATAAAAGTCTAGGACCCGGAGGAAGCCCAGAGCCGAAGAAGATGTGGGATCTAAAGTTGGGAATAAGTGCACTGCAGCAGTCTTGGACTGTGAATTCTCATAATCACGAAAGGGTGGCATTTTCGTCCTCATTTGATAAGAGAGGATAATTAAGTCAGAAAGGGCCAGCGACTTGCCCAGGCCCACACAATAAGTGAATGACAGAGCCAGGCATCCTTTATCACGCTGCCTCCAAATCCCACCCGCATTTCCCTGCAAACTCTGGACTGTCCAAAACCAGAAAACCACAGACGTGGCTCTGGGAATGGATCTGAACGAAAGCAGCAGCAGGTGAGCGAGCCGGGGGCAGAAGCAGCCCCAGCGGCAGGAGCGCAGGGAGCAGCCCTGGGAGCAGGGGGGGCACACGCTTCCTACCCACTCGCAGCCACTGTTCTGCCGTTACACACTCTCACCGTCTATCACGGACGGAAACGAAATTGGTCTGTGATGGCTTCCTCTTCCCACAGTCTACTTGGCTGTGTATTGATAGATGACTTCTAATTGTAATATCCTTACAGATAAGAAAACTCAGCTGCTCTATTCATTTAATGTCCAGATTGTCATTTTTTTTCTATTTTAACATGAGAGACAATATATTAGCCTTTTTCTGTCCTCTAAGACTTCCTTATCATGCTATAGTCTAAAAAAAAGGGACTTAGCTTCCCTGGGTTCATCTGACCGTGTGCGTTGGAGTCGTATGGTGTCAATATTCTCCATGCTGTCGAAGAGGCTCAACTTCCCTTCCTCCCAGGCCCTGGCCTCAGGCTGCGTGATCCCAGCTCACCGTCTTTTATAGCTGGGTGAAGAGGAAGGAGACCCAGCCTTGTCCCGGGCCTGCTGGTCTCCCTGGTCTCGGTAACGTACAGCTCTCTCTCCTGCCACTGCCTGCACCTCCTACAGGATCCATCTGCCTCTGTAGTTTGGTTTTTTGATTATGACTTGGAAAACTTCACATGCCATTTCTTTTTGTTTTCATTATTTATCTAAAGCTGGATGGGTTTTTTGGACCTTGAATAGAGCAGGCTGATTTTTTTTTTTTTTTTGCTTTTGTCACTTTCTCTGTCAATTTCTGTGGCCTTAGACATGGCTATTAAAAGTACATTCCATTTTCCTTGTCAAACGTGAGCCCTAAGCTTTTCTTTCCATCAGGTCCTTTCTGTTCATATCTACAGCATGTTGAAATACCTGTTTCCGAGGCTCATGCTAACTATGCTTATTTTCCTTGACACCATGGATACTGCTACCTAGATGACTGTTGTCAGTGTTTATAGAGGAATTCTCAGAAGCTCTTTATGATAACAAGCATCATCTCATTTCATCTCCAATCACACAGGAGGGAGATACTAGCATCATGCCCCCTGTCACAGATAAGGAAACGGGATCTTAGACACGTCTGATTATTTGCGCTCATTGAACAGTGGGCGGCTGGGACTGCAGCTCATTCCCTCCCTGAGCACCGTGCTGCCAAGTTTTCATTTGTTTCCATCTTTAAATGGAATTCTTTTCCATTTGTAAAAATTATAGAAGCTAGCCTATCTGAAATAATTATTTCACCTCTCTACTAAGAAATCTCTTAGAAAAAGTATTGGCTGAAAAATTAGATTTACTTTTTAAAGGATCATTCTTTCTCACCCTGAAGCACCTTCTCACTGGGAGAAACTGGCACCCCATGTCACACTGGGAATATTTGAATAGAAACAGAATTTTTACACTGTTTATCATCTGGTGAAGGTTTTAAGGGGAAAGTGTCAACATAAATTTGGAATTTCCTGACTTCTGCAGATTTGAGTTATAATCTTGACATGACTAGAAAGGAAACCTTAAAAAAATATTTTAGAGTGTTTTATTGTGGAAATGTCCCCAAACATTTTCATCCCGTTTTTCCCAGAGAAACCTGACAGCCTGGGGAGGGGAGAGAGGGGGTGCAGAGAAGAACAAAACCCAACGCCACATCCTTGAACTCCTTTGTGTGTTGAGAACAATGTCCAGTTAAAATCAAACAATATTGCTGCTAAATACGTCCAAGGCAGTCCTTGGTTAAGTGCCTTGCTGGTGGAAGGGCTCCTGAGCAGGCAGCTCGCAGAGTGATGAGCGCGGCTCTGCGAGAGATACCCTATCTTTCCAATAACCCTGTCACCAGCTCCTCCGCGCTCTGGGACTTCAAATCCCCATCTGAGCGTGCGGGAATGCCACCACTGCACCCAAGTGGGAAACAAAAGCCAGGCAGGGGCCGGGGTGGGGAAACTCATACAGGAGAAGTCACGAAGTCTGGCCCTCTGGCCAGATTTCCTCTGGAAGGCGAGGCGTGGCCCGCCGAGTGTGCGCACCGCCCGGGAGGGACGCGCACCCGCCTTGGGACGGCGGGGCCGGCCTGGCGCGCGGCCACCGAGCCAGACGCCAGGCCCGGCCCTCGGCGGCGGGAGCGGTCGCGGGGCTGGGTACACAATGGTGTTATCGCAAGCCAGCCGCGGCTGCAGAGACGCGCGGGGCTTCCTGTCCTTCCTTGCACTGCAGCACACACTGTCCCGTTTCCAGCCGCTTTCGGGCACGCTCCCCCACGCTCGGCAGCCAGGCTCGGTGCGTAAACGCCCAAAGCCGCTTCTTCCCTGGGAACTGCAGACGCTGCAACCGCTGCAACCGCGATCCATTGTATCTGTATCCCCTCTGGGAGGACCTGATCGTGGGCCACGTGGGGAAAGGGATTAACTCTTAAATCAGTTTATGTGATGTAGGCGAATGCCTGCAGCTTCTTACTCGGCAGGGGAAGCGGAAAGGTCTTCAATGTCATATTAACATCATACACAGCTCGTTCCTGTTGGTCTGTGGTCTTGCTCTCTGTTCCATTTTTCAATCCCTGGGAAAACAAGGAGACGTGACTTTTCTTTTCTTTTTCTTCTTTCTTTCTCTCTCTATCTTTTGCAAGGAAAGCAAGGAGACTACAACAGAAGAGGAAAATCTGGGTGAATGTGATAGAGAAAGCTTGCTTTTAATTCCCAGTGACTACTTTCAATATATTTTGACTGAATTTGGTTTAAACTGCTATGGTACTCTCAAATGCAGCCATTGGATTAAATTACAAAAATTTTTAGAAAGCCATTAAACCCTGGTACTACCAATGTGCTGAAAAGGACAAGAAAGACTGAGAAGGTGGTTATTTAAAAAGAAAAAATGTGTTTGATATTCTTGGCTTTGAAATTTCAATTAGGTTATTAAACATCTGACCCAGTCTTTCACACTGCATGCCCATGCCAAAAAATTTAAAGCTTTTAGCAACTTGCTCCCAGAAGTCAGGGGTTTAATCCAACAGTTACCAGAAATGCTCTTAAACCTTCTGCTTCCAGGTCAGGAAGTCTTTGGCAGGCCGCTGTTTGGCGGGCTCTCGGCCTGGCCTTCGCCTGGGTACATGCTGCTTCAGGAGGGTTCGAACAGGCTGGCTTCGGGGAGGAAGCCAGGGCTCCCTGAGCCAAAATCCTTTGCTCTGTACTTCTTCCGAATTCCTGCTGTCACAGTGCAGACTCAGTTTTCAGTAGAATTGGATGACAACTGCTCCAAATAATGTGGCTCTTGGTTTACCTTGAATGTGCCCAAGTATATTTACTCCCATCTCATTAAGCATGAACCCCTGGGAAATGGATGAATTGTATAGTGTGTAAACTGTACCTCATTAAACTTTTCAGAAAAGGTATGCACATTATGATTTATACTCTGGCCCTTGCGTTTATGGAAATGGGCAGACATGTCTGGCCTGGACTCAGTAGCATGCTGGCAAACGTTTTTAATGACCAGCTCTCCGCAACAAAGAGCCCTGATCAAAGGCACTTGCTGTGGCCTTTAAGAGAAATGTAGACTCTTTTTAAACTATGAAATTATCTCAAGCATACAGAGAAATAGAAAGGATAATACAAAAAATGTTCATGTACTCACCAACCAACTTTTATTAAATCTGAACACTTTGTGATATTTACTTTTCTTTTAAAGAAATAGTTGAAGCCCACTGGATCCCCTCTCTGGCCTGCTCCCCTCCCTGCAGAGAAGTGATCACTGTGTGGACGTTGTCTTCCCCCTGCCTGCCTGTGGTCCAGCTCCCAGGGCTGTGCAAAGACCACCGTGTCAGCACAAGCTTTTCAGTGTTTCAAATACCACCCTTGCCTGCATGTTTCCAAACACGTGTTTTTACATGCAATATGTAATATTGTTTTATAGGTTTTAAAAGTTGCATACTAATCATAATGTACATACCTCCTTGATAAGTTTAATGAGATATAGTTTACACACCACACAATTCATCTATTTAAAATGTATAATTCAATGATTTTTTTAAAATATGAACAGTTTATTATGTGTCAATTATACCTCAACAAAGCTATTTTAAAAAACATTGTTATTTATTAAAACACATACTCCTTACTTTGCAACACACTGTAATTCAGAATAAAATATGAACTCTAAAATAAAAACTTA
>CAUYRT010096758.1:0-13019 GCA_963574885.1 Lepilemur ruficaudatus
AAAGAAATTAATTGGCCAACTAAAAACATATAGAAAAAATCAGCCGGGCATGGTGGAGCATGCCTGTAGTCCCAGCTACTCTGGAGACTGAGGCAGAAGGATTGCTTGAGCCCAGGAGTTTGAGGTTGCTGTGAGCTAGGCTGATGCCACGGCACTCACTCTAGCCCGGGCAACAGAGTGAGACTCTGTCTCAAAAAAAATAAATAAAAAAAAAATTAAAAATGAAAAAATAATGGATTTCTCCTTAATGATGGGAGTATATGTGATTATAGTTTTTTATTATATGTTTATATTTCCTAATAATCCCAAATAAACATACATGATTTTTATTATTTTTTAAAACAGTATAATAGGAATATGTTCTTTTATTATTTACAAAATAATGAAAATTATATGTAAAGAAAAAAAGAGATCAATGGCGCCCCTCCTTGTGCCTGACACTGTTACATCTATGTCCCCATGGAGCCTATATACATCTTGAATTATCTTCCCTATTATGTCTCCCCTGTCCAACTAGATTGCAAATATTTTGAAGGCTGGCCATTTTGTGCATCTTAAACAATAGCCACAGCAAACATTTATTGAGTGTTATGTTGGACCAGGCACATAGAAATCTCCATAATGCTTAGCACAGGCCCTCACATGTACTAGCCCCTCAATAAATATTGATTGGTTTAAAAAATAAAAAGTAGAAAATAAAATATTCATATATTTGTCTGCCGCTCAGGCTGGAGTGCAATAGTGTGATCATTGCTCACTATAAACCTTGAACGCCTAGGCTCAAGTGATCCTCCTGCCTCAGCCTCCCTAGTAGGTGAGATGGGTGTGCACCACCACACCCATCTAATATTTTTAATTTCTGTAGAGATAGGGTCTTACTATGTTGCCCAGGCTGGTCTCAGATTCCCTCTGGCCTCAAGCCATCCTCCGGTCTTGGCCTCCCAAAGTGGTGGGATTAAAGGTGTGAGTCACTGTGGCTGGCCAACCCATGTATTTTAAAAACATACTTCTAAATAATATGTGTATCAAAAAAGAAATCATACTAAAAAATTTTAAAAAATACATAGCAAACTTTGAGGAATGCAGTTAAAAAGATACTTGAAGTAACATTTGTAGCTTAACTTTTGTTAGAGAAAAAAAAAAGCATGATTATAAATGAACCAAAGAGTTCAAACTAAGAAATTAGGAAAAAAAACCCCAATCTATGAAAAACAAAGAAATAAGAACAAATGAAATAATAAAGATAAGATCAAACAGCAATGAAATGGAAATATTAATAGAGAGAATCAACAAAGCAAAATAATTTTTAATAGAATAGTAAATTTGTCCCAACTTTCACAAGAGTGGCCAAGAAAAAAATAGAAAATGTATAATATTAGAAATAAAAATGGGTCACAATTACAGATTGAGCAGAAACTACCAAGATTTTTTTTTAAAAGATTATGGATATACATTTTTTGCCAATAAATTTGAAAACAGGAAAAATTGTCATATTCCCTAAGGAATTTAAATTATCAAAACCTACTCAAGAAAAAAACAGAACATTTGAATATACCCATACCCATTGAGGAAATTAAATCCATTTAAAAGTTTTTCATAATGAAACCCAAGACCAGACAATTTCACATGAAAGCTCTACCAAATATGCAATAAATAACTATCTCCAAAGTCAAAATATACTTCTTTTTTGTTCAAGAAATACTTTTAACTATAAAGTTATTCTAGATTTTCTTAGAAAAGTTTTGAAGTTTTGCCTATCATATTTAAATTCCTGTTACATCTGAAAAGGATGTGAAGTATGGATCCAATTTTCTATTTTTTCCATATCCATTCTTTCCCTGCTGATCTGCAGTGCCATTTCTGTCACCAGTCAGATTTCCATACATAGTTTAATCTGTTTCTGAGCTCTCTGTCTGCTTCATTGATTACATATCTTCTGCTATGCCAATATCTACTGGTATTATTACCATAATGATTTTACTTGCATATATTTAAGGGGTACAAATGCAGTTTTGCTACATGGATATATTGTGCAGTGGTGAAGTCTGGGCATTTAGTGTAGCCATCACTCAAATACTGTACATTGTATTCAGTAAGCAATTTCTCATCTCTCACCTCCTACCATTCCTAGTCTCCATTGTCTATTATTCCACTCTCTGTGTTCATGCTTATACATTATTTAGTTCCTACTTATAAATGAGAACCTGTGGTATTTGACTTTCTGTTTCTGAGTTATTTCATGTATGATAATGGCCTCCAGTTCTGTCTATGTTGCTGCAAAATACATGATTTCATTTTTCATGGATTTTTTTATAGTATTCCGCTATGTGTATATACCATGTTTTCTTTATCCAGTGATTCGTTGATGGACACTGAGGTCGATTCCGTAAGTGAATAGTGCTGCGATAAACATACAAGTGAAGGTATCTTTTTTGATATAATGATTTATTTTCCTTTGAATAGAAACCTAGTAATTGGATTGCTAGATCAAATGGTAGTTTTATTTTTAATTCTTTGAGAAATTTCCACACTGTTTTCCATAGAGGTTGTACTAATTTGCATTCCCACCAATGGTATATAAGCATTCCCTCCTCTCTGCATCCTCACCACTATCTGTTATTTTTTTACTTTTTAATAAATTCTGACTGGGGTAAGATGATATTTCATTCTGGTTTTAACTTGCATTTCTATGGTGATAAGTGATGTTGAGCATTTTTTCATATGCTTGTTGGTCATTTGTATGTTTTCCTTTGAGAAGTGTCTACTTATGTTCTTTGCTCACTTTTTTTTTTTTGAGACAGGGTCTCACTGTGCTGCCCAAGCTAGAGTGTAGTGGCATCATCATAACTCACCTCAACCTCAAACTCCTGGGCTCAAGATATTTTCCTGCCTCAGTTTCTCAGGTAGCTGGGACTACAAGTGTGTGCCACTATACCTGGATAATTTTTCTATTGTTTGTAGGGAGAGGGGGTCTTACTATGTTGGTCAGGCTGGTCTCAAACTCCTGGTCTCAAGCAATCCTCCCACATCAGCCTCCCAAACTGCTAAGATTACAGGTGTGAGCCACCATGCCCCTAATGGGGTTATTTTTGTTGTTGTTTGAGTTCCTTGTAAATTCTGGATATTAGTCCCCTGTTGGATGAAAATTTTGCAAACGTTTTCTACTATTCTTCAGGTTGTCCTTTCATTCCGTTGATTATTTCTTTTGCTGTGCAGAAGCTTTTCAGTTTCATTAAGTCCCATTTATCTATGTTTGGTTTTGTTGCTCATGCTTTTGAGGTCTTAGTCACGCATTCTTTGCCTAGACCAATGTCCAGAGGATTTCCCCTACATTTTCTTCTAGTATTTTTATAGTTTCAGGTCTTACATTTAAATCTTTAGTCCATCTTGCATTTATTTGTGTATATGGTGAGAGAGAGAGGGGTCCAGTTTCATTCTTCTGCATATTACCATAATTTTTAATACCTGTAAGTAACCAAGCTCCTCCACCCCTGACCCCCATGCCCTATCACCATATGCTCCTTCAGGAGCATCTGGGCTATTTTTAGCACACTGTTCTTTATTATGAATTTTTGATACACTTGGAAAGTTCCATTAAAAGTCTTGTTTGGATGTTGATTGGTATTTCTTTGAAAATGTAGATGAATATGGTGGGAACTAACATACTTACAACATTGAACATTTCTATGCAAAAACATGATATATAGCTACATTTTCATCTTCTTTCAATAAAATTGTTATATTCTTCCTGTTGGTCTTTTTTAATGTATTTGTCTATTCTTACACATTTTACAATTTTACAGTGCTACTAATTCAATATATACTCAATATTTGATAGAGTAATGTATATTGAGCTTTACCCAGCAAACTTACTGAACTCTCTTACTAATTCTAATATTTGTTCCTAGATTCTTATAGGTTATTCTACAATAATTTTATCTGAAAATAACAAAAGTTTTGTTCCTGCTTTACTACTGTTTATAAATAGTTTCTTTTTCTTATGAGTTCTCATTCTGAAATTTTTGCCACTACATTGCATTTAAATGGTCAAAGTGGGTATCCTTCTCTTGCTGCTTTTAAAGCAAATGTAACACTTTGCCATTGAATTTCCTGTTGTTTCGTGTTTGTTGTTTTAGATATGCTTTATCAGATTAAGAAAGTTTATTTTATTTTTAGTTCCCTAACAGCATTTCATCAAATGCTTTTTATGTATATCTTGAGAAAAACTTTTATCTGTTAATGTGGTAAATTAAATGAAATTTTTGTCTAATGCTGAACATTATTTTTCTGGTATAAACCCAACTTGGTTGTACATTATCTTTTTTATGGATTCTTGAAATCAGATTGCTAATATTTTAGTTACACTTTTGCACCTATGCTCATGAATATAATTCATCTACAGAGTATCTTTCTCATACTCCCCTTGTCATGCTTTGATAGCAAGACTTTGCTAAAATAGCAATGAGGTTCAGTTGCAAATAACAGAAACCATTCTAGCTATTTTAAGCAGAAAGATGATTAGATATTTACAAATTTGTTAGAAGGGCTGGCTGTCAAAACAGGTTCTAGGATGAAACTCCAAGATAGACTTCTAGAAGAATGTTGCCTAAGTGGCCCACCAAGTTAACTGTCACTTCTGCTACAATCAGGAAACTAGGTGTGAGGGTTAAATTTTATGTATCAACTTGGCTAGGCTATGGTACCCAGTTCTTTGGTCAAACACTAGTTGACATGTTACTGTGAAGCTTTTCTGCAGACGTGATTAATATCTACAATCAGTTAACTTATTTTAATTTCAAAATATTAAGGGGGTACAAACGTTTTTGTTACATGATATATTGTATAATGTTGAAGTCAGGGATTTTAGTGCGCCAGTCACCAGAATAGTATTCATTGTACTTGATAGGTAGGTTTTTATCCCTCACTTCCGTGCCATCCTCCCCTTCTTGGTTTCCAATGTCTTTTACATCTCTTTGAGCCTGTGTGTGTCCACCATTTAGCTCCCACTTATTAGGGAGAACATGTGGTATTTGCTTTTCCATTCGTGAGGTACTTCACTTTGGATAGTGGTGTCCAATTCCACTCAAGTTGTAGCAAAAGATATTATTATTTCATTCCTTTTTATGGCTGGGTAGTACTCCATGATATATATATATATGCACACACACACACACACACACACACACACATATACACACACACATACATCACATTTTCTTCATCTACTCATGAATTAATGGGCACTTAGGTTGATTACATATGTTTATAATTATTAATTGTACTGAGACAAAAATTCGAGTGCAGGTGTCTTTTTGATAAAATGACTTCCTTTTATTTGGGTAAATACCCAGTAGTGGGATTTCTGGATAGAAGGGTAGGTCTAATTTTATTTCCTTGAGAGATCCGCATACAGGTTTCCATAGAGGTTGTACTAATTGCAGTCCCATCAACATTGTATAAGCATTTCTTTCTCTGTGCATCCACATCAGCACATTACTGTTTTTCTGACTTTTTAATAATGGTCATTCTGATAGGGATATGGTGGTATCTCATTGTGGTTTTAATTTTCAATTCCCTGATTAGTGATATTCAATATTTTTCATATGCTTGTTAGCCAATTGTCTATCTTGTTTTGAAAAACTTCTGTTCAAGTCTTTTGCCCACTTTTTGATGAAGTTGTTTTTTTTTTCTTGCTGATTTGAGTTCTTGAGTCTTTGCTGTATGTATAGTTTGAGAATATTTTCTCCCATTCTGTAGTTTGTCTGTTTACTCTGTTGATTGTTTCTTTTGCTGTGCAGAAGCTTTTTAACTTAATTAAGTCCCACTTATTTATATTTGTTATTGCTGTATTTGCCTTTGGGGTCTTAGCCATAAATTCTTTGCCTGGGCTGATGTCTAGAAGAGTTTTTCCTACATTTTCTTCTAGAATTTTTATGATTTCATGCCTTACACATAAGTCTTTAATCCATCTTGAATTAATTTTTGCATATGGGGTCCTGTTTCATTCTTCTGAATGTGGCTATCCAATTTCCCCAGCACCATTTATTGAATAGGACATTCTTTCCCCATATATGTTGTTGTCTGCTTTGTCAAAGATCAGTTGGTCATAGCTATATAGTTTTATCTCTGGGTTCTCTACTCTGTTCCATTGGTCCATTTCTCTACTTCTATAGTAGTACCATGCTGTTTTGGTTACTACAATCAGTTAACTTGAGATTACCCTCAATAATGGAGGTGAGCATTATCTAATCAGTTGGAGGCATTAAAAGCAAAAACTGAAGTTTTCTAGAGAATAAAGAATTCTACCTCAACACTGGCATATAAATCCTGAGTTTCCAGCCTGCTGGTCTGCCCTACAAATTTTGGACTTTCCAGCCCCCCACAATCACACAAGCCAGCCCCTTAACATATATATGTTCTATTTGTTCTGTTTCTTTCAAGATCCCTGACTGATACATCAGGAAACCAGGAAACCACTTGAGGAATATAGCAGTTTATCTGCACTATCTACAATCTGGGAATTGGAAAGCTGCTAAGAGCTATTGACTCTAAAGCCATTTTACTTCTACAAGACTCAAAAGAATGAATGGCGCCTTTGGCAACACTGCCACTAAAATTTGCATCTGGTTGGTAGAACTTAAAAGATACCTAGATCCTTCACAGCAAGGATGCCTGGCAAATGCTGTACGGAATAGCAGATGGGAATAAGATTGGTACAGATGCCAAACAAAGTAACCTACCATGTCTTACACAAGCAGGGGGAAATATTCCTTTTATATTTATTCTTTTAAAAATTTCACATAAGCAGGGCCGGGCACGGTGGCTCACGCCTATAATCCTAGCACTCTGGGAGGCCAAGGTGGGTGGATTGCTCAAGATCAGGAGTTCAAAACCAGCCTGAGCAAGAGCAAGATCCTGTCTCTACTAAAAATAGAAAGAAATTAATTGGCCAACTAAAAATATATAGAAAAAATTAGCTGGGCATGGTGGTGCATGCCTGTAGTCCCAGCTACTCAGGAGGTTGAGGCAGAAGGATTGCTTGAGCCCAGGAGTTTGAGGTTGCTGTGAACTAGGCTGACGCCACAGCACTCTAGCCCAGGCCACAGAGTGAGACTCTGTCTCAAAAAAAAAAAAAATTTCATATAAGCATCATGAGGACTTGAGATTATGAAAAGAAGACATTCTCACTTTGTTAAGACAAAAGGCTTGAGCTCTCTTAAGTTTAAATAACAAAAGAAATATGACTTAATTTTCAGTTGTCTATGAACAAATGAAGGTGGTATCTCAACATTGAGAGTTCCCAATAACTGTGTAGCAATAGCTATAGGTTTCTAATTGATAAATAAGCCTAAGGGAGAAAACCAGCATTAGGTAGAGAGTAAGAGGAGGGTATCATGGATATCCCAAATAAACATGAGTTAGAATTTCAGAACATCTACCCTGGGACAATTATCATACATTCTATTCTACATATATACACACATACAAAGACACACAGAGACACATACATTTCCCAAAATATCCATGAATCTAGAATCAATTGAATATATAATATTCAATAAATAATATAAATAAAATATTTTATATTTTTTATATAATATAAATAAAATAATATCCCACCAGGAAAAAAAAATAGAACAGGCAGAACTCTGACCATCCAACTGATCAGGGCATGAGAGTTTGCTTTTGTCACAGGAAAGAAAGGCATGTCTCTTATCAAAACGAAGATATACAGCAGGAAGAACCAGTTGTATAAACTTGGATAAGCTACTTAACCTCTCTAATCCTCAGTTACCCCCAATTTAAAATGAATAAACTGAATCACAAGAATTGATGACATTCAAGCCTCTTGCATTTTTCTTAGTAGGAACCTAATAAATATGAACCGAATTCAATTAGATTAAGCTAGGGTTACTTCCAGCATACGGGGGATCATAGAGTCAGCCTAGCTGTTATGGCTGAGGCCCTATAGGTACAGGGTCATGAGATGAAGCTTCTTATACTCTTATGGGACATCCTGCACATCCAGACCATCTCTGGCTGTTTTCCTTCCATGTCAGGATTAGCTATTGTCAGGTACCTCACACATCTGCTGCATGTTTAGAAAAGCTAGTTCTAGGCACAGATCCCCTCAGAGCCTTGTCACCCAACCAGCAAAACCTGCCCTCCCCAGGGCACAGAGTAAAGCATCCATCCCCACCACCTCCTCCTTGGGGCCAGCTCGTGTCTAGAGCACCCAAACCAAATGAAAATCTAGCTATTGTTCAACGTCTCCAAGACGGAATCTTAGTGACCACATATAAACAAACAAAAACAGAGGAGAAAAAACAGAATCAAAAAGAAAGCACATAAGAAGTTGGTTTGCACAAAGGAAAACTTCAAGCTTTTGGGAGTTAGTCACTTTCTTGGCTATAAAGTCTATTTCCGAATTGGGCACCTTCTCTCTTTAACGTTGATCAGAGGCAGACAGCACGCTTTCTATCCTGCATATGCCAAGGGTGAAGTCAGCACTCAAAGAATAAGAAAGAAAAGTGATGATAAAAATATGAGGCAAAACTTCCATGCAACCCTTTGCCAGCTCCTGCTTTTGAATTCTAAATTGCAAGCTGAACCATATGGTTCCACATAATACGTTCCTGACTAGTGGCTTCTCTCTTGGGAAATGACTCAATCATGCATTTGTCTTTCTGGGGATGGCTGCGTTTTCTAAAAGCCCTCTGTCCTCACAAGCCTACATACTTTTTGTTGAAGGAAAACCTTGAGAAAAGCAGAACATTCAAGAGTCATTAGTAGTCACACTCACAAGCTTTCATACTTACCCACGGCTCTCCAAGCAGGCCTCCCTGTGGTTACTAAATTTTTCCTCTTGCTGAGATTTCCCAGCATGCTCTAGGATTATCAAGTAAAGCCAAATATTAAGAGGGAAATCTTGAAAATCCTTCAGTGCCTGGGGTGGAATCAAATCAGATGCGCTCTCCACTCTGGCACCAGCCAGCTGAGCTACAAACACTGACCCATCCCACGCTGAGAAGACTCATCGTGAGTAGAAACTCATCATGTTGCCAGAATACATTGTAGATTCACAAATGAAGGAAATGAAGTATATAAAACAGTGGGAAAGTTTGCAGAAATAACAGTTAATATTTATTTCAGGCATTCATCTGTACATGGCAATATAGAGATATTTCTCCCTCGGCATTTCCTTCTGTCCTCAAGGCCTTATGTTGGATAGATTCTGAATTCCTTAATCACAGAAGCTATGCACCATGTCTCAATTTGCAACTCAACATAGCTTTTGTCAAAGTAAGTGCTGGACCCAGAAAATAGCTGATATTAAAAATGAGGAAAAAAAAAAAGGCTGAGCTGGAGACAAAAACACAGAAGCCTATATTTCCTGGTCAAATGAATTTTATTATACCATGTTTTAGTATCTTCTTTATGTATTCTACTTGGTTGCTCAGATTGTGGAAATTACAAAATAAAAATTAAGTGGCTGTGTAATATCTGACTTGTCAGTTTTTCCACCTGGCATTTCTTTCTTTTGCAGCTTTGGCTCACTGTCTCAAGGAGGGGATGCGTGAAATATGGAAAGCCACCTGTCTCAGTTAGTGGGATGGGACCGGTAGCGGACTGGAAGTAAGGCAGCCTTGTTTCTAAATTCACTTCTGCTACTCTATGTTATGCATCCTCAGACAAATCCCTGGGCCTTCCCTGTGAGTAAGTTTTTACAGCAAACGTCATCATCAGCAAAGAAAGCGGACTCTCTAAGATGGTTGCCTCTGAAGGAGAATCTCTGAGTATGGGGGCCATGTCTACTGAATACTCAAGTCTGAATAGCCTGAATAACCAGAGTTCATCTGCCAAATGAAAATGCTGTTCGTGGGAAAAGTTGCTAGTTCAATGCAGAACTCAATCACACAAGTACTACTTTTTGTACTTTTATATGTTATAAACGTGGTTTATTTTTGTACTCCCATAACAGCACACACAATATTAAAAAGACATGAACTCAAGGATCAAGATTAATAAAATTAATCATTTTGCACCTTCATCAAGGTTATTCTTAAGTGAAACTCATTCCGGTTTTGTTTTCTGCTGGTGCATGCAGATGAAGAATAAAATGTTCACTAGTGCAATTGCTGGTACCACCTTAATCTGTCCCAAGGTACTGGCATTTTTATCCACTATCACTTTCGCACCATCACCGCAAATGTCAACACAGTGAGAAGAGCAAAAAATGAGAATAGATTTGGTCTTCCAGACCCCCTGGAAGGGCCCAGGGGATCCTCAAGCATCCATGGACAATACTTTGAGAACCCCTGTGTTAGCATGTTAATGCAAAGACATGAGGTAACACACCTGGCTTCAGGACAGCAGAGACAGAAACAAACACAGATCAAAGGGGGATCCATTTCCTGAAAAAGAAAGTTTCATCATAGGGCCTGATAATCAGACATCTGGTTCTAGAGTACAGACACCTTGTATTTTTCCCTTGGTATTATCAACTTTTTAAAAATTAGAGTATACCAGCTAATAAAAGCATATTGATATATGCATTAGTTTTCAGGGGCTGCTGTAACCAAATTACCACTTCTGTGGCTTAAAACAACAGAAATTTATGTTCTCACTACTCTAGAGGTTAGTAAGTCCAAAATCAAGGTTTCAGTGGAGCCATGTCCACTCTGCAGGCTCTAGGGAAGAATCCTTCCTTGCCTCTTTCTAGTTTCAGGCGGCTCTCAGCCACCCTGCGTGTTCCTGGGCTCGTAGCCGCATCACTCCAATCTGTGCCTCCCTCTGCACGTGGCGTTCGTCTCTCTGGGTATCCGTCTGTGCATCTTCTCCTCTTCTTCCAATGACACCAGTCATTGGATTTGGGGACCACCTAATCCAGTAAGCTGTGAAGTTCCTATTTCTACATAAGATCACATTCATAGGTATTGGGTTGGGGACTTACCTGAACATAACTTTTCTGGGCACACAAAATGAGGGGCATGAATTGCCGTTCGTTATTATTATGTAGTATAGTAGGTTTAATGGTGTCCCTTGAACTCACTACACTACATAATAATGATGAATTAAAGCAAATCATGCTTCTCATTTTTGTTAAATCTTTGAAGAGTTAGAAATACTGAGCAAGAAATTTTATTTTTAAAAGGAGATTGAGGTATAATTGATATGCAATAAGTTATGCATATTTACAGCGTACCATTTGATAAGTTTTGACATATGTATGTGCCCATGAAGCCATCACCACAATCAAGATAACAAACATATCCATCAACACCACAAATTTCCCTGTGCTCTTTGACAATCCGTCTTTCCTGCCTCTCCCCACCCCTGCCTGCCATGTCCCCAGGCAACAACTGATCTGCTTTCTGTCACTATGATTAGTTTGCATATTCTAGAGTTTTATACAATGGAATCATACAGTATGTACTCTGTTTTCTCCAGCTTCTTCCACTTAGCATAATTAATTCATGACTCATTCATGTTATAACACATGCATCAGTAATTCCTTCCTTTTAATTACTGAGTAGTATTTCATTGTATGGATATACCACAATTTGTTTATCCATTCACCTGCTGGTGGAAATTTGGGTTGTTTCCAAACTCAGCTGTTACAAATAAAGCAAAAAAAGAATGTTTAAATCTTCCAAATACTAAAAATGTACTTCTACCATATGCCATATATGTTATTTGTTGGTGAACCTAACAAAGTATTTATTGCTGTAAATCAAACTTAGCCTTGTGGTTTCCAAGAAGGTTGGGTTCCTCCGGCATAAATTGTGAAAAGCTTTCTGGAGAGAAAGAATTTTTTTACTCAATAATCCCAAACTTAGAAATTTTTCATACAGGATTTTAAAAAAAAGAAAAGGTAAACTGACAAAGATACTTTCTACAGACCTCTCTAGAATAGTAAAACTATAGTAAATACAAAAATATATATGTTTTCTAATATATATATAATTAGGAAATATTCTTTAAAAAGCTGAGAAAGTGTTTCAGAGAAAACATTCAGTTCAAAAACACATAATATGAAATGTCTACACCATGATTGCAACCATATAAAATTCAGATATGTTTGCAGATGATGAAACTAAAAATTATTAGTATGTTATAGCAATAGAATAGTGAATGACACTTCTCATTTCCTATCTTTCTGTCACAAAATTTATGAATAATGAACATCAGCAAAAAACAGTTGGCTGCTATAAAGTCACTAAAACCATAGTGCTTCCGCTTGATGGTCTGTCTGCAAACCTTTGACCGAATCTTTATCATCAATGAAATAAATTGGGATGTTGTCAGAGGCCCAGTCTAATCTACCCCGTATATATTGCTATACCTCAGAGAGAACTTAGAGGCTGGTATTAGAAAGTCTTCTATACTCTGGGAATCTTCTTCAACTTAAAAAAAATATATATATCTATACCCATACATATAAATAAATGAAAAAGATGGAAAATACAAAGCATTGGTAAGGATTTGTGTCTTCCAGGAGTTTGGTTTGGTACAATCACTTTGGAAAACTATTGGGAGTTATCTAATAAAGCAGAATATTGTGTATACACTATGACCACAAATCCCCTTTCTAGGTGTATACCTAACACATGTATGTTCAGTAAAGGCATGCACTAGAATATTGATAGCAGCATTATCTGTAATAGCTCCAAATTGGAAACTACCCAAATGTTTATCAACATAGACAAATAAATTGTGGTGGAGACACAGAAGAAAATATTATATAACAATTAGAATGGGCCAGGCATGGTGGCTCAGCCTGTAATACCAGCACTTTGGGAGGTTGAGGCAGGAGGATCACTTGAGGTCAGGAGTTCAAGACCAGCCTGAGAAACATAGGGAGTCTCTGTATCTACAAAAACATATATAAAAACTAGCTGGGTACCACCTGACCCCAGTGAGATTGGCCTCTATCAAAAAATCCCAAAACAACAAATGCTGGCGGGGATGTGGAGAAACAGGAACACTCTTACACTGCTTGTGGGACTGCAAATTAG
>CAUYRT010096766.1:0-41358 GCA_963574885.1 Lepilemur ruficaudatus
TATTGTTTTCTATAGAGGATGTACTGTTGTACATCAACAATATATAAACTTTCCCTTTTCACCATATCCATACCAATATCTATTGCTTTTTGACTTATTAATGGCCATTCTCACTGGAGTAAGGTGGTATCTCATTGTAGTGTTAATTTGCATTTCTCTATTAGTGATGTTGAGTACTTTTTCATATGTGTTTTGCTTTTTTGTGTATCTTCTATTGAGAAATGTCTTTTCATCTTGTTTGTCCATCTTTTAGACAAATTTATTAACGTATAATTTATATTCCTTGCCATTCCTCCATTTTTAAGTGAACAATTAAATACTTATTAGTAAACTTACCAAGTTGTACAGCTATTCACACAAATCAGTTTTAGACGATTTCCTTCCCCCTATTGAGGCCACTAATATCCATCCCCAAATACATTTCAAGCATGGCCCTCCCTTTCATACTTTGCTATGCTTAGCTATGGGGTCCTAGGTCTCAGTTCAGGCCCCATCACCTCATACTCACCCCTCATCACAAACTAAGGAAATCTCTGCCCCATGCTTAAGACCAGGAGGAAGAACTACATGCCATGGACGATTGGGTTTGAAATGGCATCACATGATCTCACTAGCAAAAAAGGGATAAGGTTGGAACATAAAGAGTCAGGAAACAGTTGAGTTTCCTTTAGGTGGAGTAGAGCTTTAGGCACTTTCACATTTGGAGGCTGCACAGCTCCAGGTTCCCAGGGATATACACTGCGCAGGGTTAGTTCCAGTGAGTGTGTAGCCAGGCTCCCAGCTGTAGGGCGCCTCCTGTCCAGTTACAAGAAGTCCTTATCGCTTTTGTTATGATTACCATGGTAGATACGTGGAGGTGGTAGCCTCTCTGAGAAAACAACAAGACCAGAAGGTCTTTTATTTCTGAAATACAAACTTTTTTCTCTACAACTTATAGCCAGCTTGATGTTGGTAAGAGTGGGATGAAATGCTATATCAACTCTCCTAAGTGTAAGACAGGGACTCCTTTGAGATGGAGTGCAACTAATATGCATAATTTTTTTTTCAGAAGTGAAGTAACCAGGCAATTATCCATTTTCCCTATCTTGATCTGTACCAGGAAACTTTACACCCCCTTGTCATTTTCCATTTGGTTAAACCCAAAGGGTCTGAGATATCTTCTCACCAACATTGTAGCCAAGGGAACCAAGCTTCTCTAACACATTTTCACCACAAAAATCTATCTCTTCCTTCCTGCTTTGAAAACAAGGTTGATGAGGTTTCTGAGCTTTTTGGAAGGGGTTCTCAAGATTTTTAGAAAGTCAGACACTTCTCAATAAGAGAAGGGGAGAATGAGGGGTGGGTACTCAACCTGATTGCTTAATAAAAGCTTCATTTTACAATATGAAAATGTATAATGTCTATAGTATTTTGAATCAAATTCTGATCTCAGCCATTTCCCCCCCACTGGCGTGGCCAATGGGATTAAGAGTTCATTTTATTCCCATTTAAGTAAAATCTAATATATATATATGAAAAAAATCTATAATTACTAGCTTTTTTAAAAAGTGTCTTTTAATTTCCCCTACGTTAATACGGATATAACACTGTTCCAGAATATAACAAATTTCCTACCTCTTCAACATTCAGACATTACTTTCAAAGTTTACTTTAAATTCTTTAACCAGGAAACTCGACCATATATACTATCTTCCTCCTACTCTTCCCATAGGTACCATGCATCTAAAAGTTTCAGCCTACTCACCCCTGAGGCACCTGATCCCAAAGTTTCAGCCCACTCACCCCTGAGGCACCTTGACAGTGGAAGATTCCACCTGCTGTTTGGTTGGCACCATATTACACTGTGGCTTCCCATGGTAAGGCCAGGCTTATGCTTAAACATCACGGTGTCACTTTTTAAAAAATGAACATAATCCAGATTATACAATTCCATTTTCAACTTCTGGAGTTGGGTATTTGACTAGAGGAATATACTGGCAGGGGGCGGCGGTGGCGGGGGGAGGCTGCTCCAGATACCCTTGTTTGTCCTTGCTGGTGCAATACATTGACTTCTCACCCAAGAGGTCAAGCAACCTTCTTCCATTCTGTCCAACATGGCACTGATCAGTCACCACCACTCCACAGTAAAGGCTCTCTCTGCCACTGCTGTAAAAGTCACCACTGGAGACCTTTCTAACTTTGTTCTCCCTTGGGTTGGTACATCTTTCATTCTGCTGTGCATATTATCTTTCTAAAGCACAAATGTAGTCATGCCACTCTGCACATTTAAAAACTTGCAATGGCTCACCATTGTTTATAGGAAAAAATGCATGGCCTTTCACAATTAAGCTCCAATCTGCTTAGTCAACTACTGTTCTTCACCATGTACCATACACTCCAACCACATTAATTTTTTTCTGTTTTCCAAAGACATCATGTTCTTATAGTATGAAGCTTAGGCTTTTGCAAATGCTGTTTCCTCTGCCCAGAATTTCCCTAATTCTCTAGCTAGCATTATTATTTCCTTCTCTATTATCTCATAGCACTTTATAAATAAAAGAAATTACATCATAGGGCACTGTATGTTTAAGAGTCAGTTTTTACAACCAGCATAGGAGTTTCTCAAAGGCAGAGAGCATCACATTAATTTTTATGTCCCTCCCAAGCCCCATGATCTAGTCTAGTGCTTCATACCTAGTATTAGACAAAAATATTTTTTTGAATTAAATGAGGGAAGAATGAGGTAATATTAATATTCCTTGTATACTAACTTCTAACCTCACTGTAACACAGTATAGAGACTATAGATCAAAGTCATAGAGATTATAGGATAAAAAGGTTTCGCCAGCTGTGATGACTTCCCCCCCACCAATATCCTCAAGAGTAAAAGGAAACATGGAGAACCAAGAAGCCCCCTTCACGTGAGATGGTACACTAATTTACTACTGCTCTTTCATCTTGAGAGTAACAGGTTGTCCCATACAGACACACTGACAGACCCAAAGATGCCTCTATTACAGGATTACTCATGTTTGTAGAACCGCTGTGCCTCCAACCACTTGGAGGTCTCCAGGCAGGTGATAAAGAATGACCTCTTGATATACCCAAGAAGGCATCTGTATTCCCAAGGTGGCCCAACAGCAAACTCAGACTTAATCACTCTGAATTTTAGGCTTGGCCAAAGGATACCTTGGCAGGAACTTACACGGACCTAGAGACAAAGACCACAGGAATACCAAAACTACAAGGGGCTAAGATTTCTCCTCTGCTTTTCTTTTGTCACCAATTATCCTGCCAACTTTGATCTTTAGAAAAGAAGCCTAAAATGGGACAATATTATCTGGGACAAAAACACACATTGTCGCAGTATGGGTGAATATACAGAGAAATAAGCTCAGAGGTTCAAAGAATTTTTCGAATAGACTTCAGAGGAAGAGCTGAAGACAATCATCCTTCATAAAATTTCAGAAAGACTTTGGAATTGTTCCATCTTCTTACAACTGTATAAGTAAAAATCAGTGGTTTTTGTTTGTTTGCTTAAAAGTGGAGTCAGAGCCTGCAGGAAGTAGGAAAGGCTGAGCACATGGGTTTTGATTTGGTTTTCGGTTTGGGGTTTTATTGTGGGAGGGAATGTTAATATTTTTTTCCAGCTTTATTGAGGTATAATTGTTATTTTAAAAACTGTATATAATTAATGTATACCATTTGGTGGGTTTGGAGCAAAAAACCTAGTTTTTATAAGTATAAACTGGAACTTTATAAGTAAAAATCTTATAAATAAAATATTTTCTGGGATAGCATAGGAAACTAAAGAATGCCAGAGATCTTGTAAAAGCTCAGCACACGCATGATCCTTTAAAATTACTTAAATGAATTTATATAACTATCTTAGCCATTAAACCTTTAGGGCCTAGAAAGAAGAAAATATGTTTATTCATTATTCTTCACAATTTTGTTCTATCTATCTAGTAGAGTAACAGGCCCCCAAAGAGAGCTTCGTAAATACTTTCTGACGGGTACTAGATAAAAGGAACTAGTCATTTCAAGACAGTTCCCTGTGACTTAAAATAATAATAATGATGATGATAATAATGTTATCCTAGGAGATAGGTAACAACCACATACTTGAGGATGTACCTGGAAAAGCCATTTTCTATATATGAGAGAGAGCTCAAGTTTCAACGCAGAGAGCAAGAAGCTAATTCTCTTTCCAGATCAGATGGTAGTCAAGGCAAAGAAGTGCCTCCCTGTGAAGTCCTCCCAGAATAGCCCTGTATTTAAATATCAAATTTATAAATCTTCTTCTTTTTCAAACAAGTCTGAGAGTGGTACAGGTGAAAGTCAAAGAATACACATGGACTAACTGACACAAAGGCATGCATAGAGCTCCCGAGGTGGCAGCCACGCCCAGCCTTTCTGGGGCCCCACACCGATACTGGAGAAACCACACAGATTGTTTGGGCGACTAGCCATCACTGTTGGGACCCAGATGTCACCGGTAGGTCCCCTTGTATTTATTTTCTCAACTCCTTTAATGTCCTCCATTAACACCCACAAGTGTCTCCAAGTGCTTACTCGGTGCAAGATAGCAAGACTCTCTAGGGACTATCAGGGTTTGACCTAAATGAAGACAAACTTCACGACCTGACACCACTTGTAACAGTTATGCTAATCAAGTGGTTTCAAGTGTAACTATTGAATGTAAATACAGACAATATCAAATTATCCTCCACAAGCTGGAAAACCGACTTAAATTTATAAGATGTAATCAGTAGCAATGATAGAGACTAAGATGGAACCAAGATCTGGAAACAGCAAAAGCAGAAAGATGCTTCATAGCATGACTTCCCACGTGAAATGAGATGAGAAGCACACTTTCTGGATGAGAAATAATGGGAAAGTCTCATGCCTAATAAAGAGACTGGGGGACTCTCTCTTTGGGGGCACTAATCCTCATTAATAATGAAATTGCCAAAATCCCGGGTTACAAGAGACTTTTCAGAGATCACTTTCTCTTCCGTATCAGAAAAGGGAAAGTTTGTCCATGAACCAGTAAGTCATATGCATTTTATTTGCAGGTCACTGAACCTTCTTCATGTCTTTCTGTAATCAGGCATAAAAATCAGAGATCATGACTGCAACTAAAATAGAAGATGGTGACAAGACATTCACACACACATTCCTCATACCATGTTAAAAACAAACTGGGCAAAGCAGTCTGTGGGTTGAATGAACAGGGATACATTTAACTCTTTATTTGGGCCCAAGGGATTTTACCTGGAATGGCTTGGAAATCCATTAGAAGTGAATGGAAAACAATATATAAGATAACAAAAATAAGACTGAAAGTTTGATCAGAAAACAGGAGGAAAATTACCATTGAGATGAGAATTAATATAATCAAATACCTTAATACTGGGTTTCCTGGCCATTTGATAAGCAAGTTTTGAATGATGATGTGAAAGTTATCAGAACCAAAATGGAATCACTAATGCTACAAAAAGAAGCCAAACAAAAACCCTGACAAATATAGCCAGGGAAGGCCATGAAGAGAGGGTTATCATGCTTGGATGCTTGATAACAAAAACTATCACAAAAGACTGCAAAAACCACAACCTTGCACAAAGGCCATCACAACTTCACATAAAAAATTCTTCTGCAAGAACACGTTTTCAGCAACTGCCTGTCCAACATCAAACTGATGTCACCTTTGCTACTGATCTTTGTAGCCAAGGATAATTATTTCAAAACAATTACGTAATCCTCTTGTTTTTCCTTTAAAAACCTCCGTCTTCTTTTACCTCCCTAAATATGCACATAGTTTACTAGGGCACACGTATTCCCATTGCAATGTTCTATTCCCAGATATTTTTTTCTTGTAGAAACCCTCTCTGTTTGTTATTTAGGTTGACAACAGTCATGCATATTAACCAAGGTATCATCCCAAGCATAGGAGATGCATCCTTGAACAAGGATCCCACCCTCATAGAATTTATATTCCAACAGAGCTGCAGTCCCCAACCCCTGGGCCGTGGACTGGTACCGGTCCATGGCCTGTTAGGAACTAGGCCACACAGTGGGAGGTGAATGGCAGGCCAGCAAGTGAAGCTTCATCTGTATTTACAGCCACTCCCCATGGCTTGCATCACCCCCTGAGCTCTGTCTCCCTGTCAGATTAGCAACGGCATTAAATTCTGCATTATGGTGAGTTGTATAATTAATTATTCCATTATATATTACAATGTAATAATAGTAGAAATAGTAGAAATAAAGTGTACAATAAATGTCATGCACTTGAATCATCCTAAAACCATCCCCCACCCAGGTCGGTGGAAAAATTGTCTTCCATGAAACCAGTCCCTGGTGCCAAAAACTTTGGGGACTGCTGCAATAGAGGGAGACAGACCATAAGTAAATGCCAGGAAATAAATAAGATGGCTCTATGAACAAAATAAACAGAGTGGTGTGTCACAATGTAACACACTGGAAGGAGAAAGGGACAGGGTGGCATGCAACTTCAGTTATGATGGTTAAGGAAGGCCCGTGAAGAGGTGACATTTGAGTAATGACTAAGGGACAAATCAGAGGCAGCCAGGTAAAGCACTGGGTAAAAGCATCTCAGGCAGAAGCCGAACAGCAGGAAGGGATTTGGTAGGCTGCAGGGAAAGGCAGAGGCAAGAGTGGCTGGAATTGCAATGAGCAACGCAGCGTGGTAGGAGATTGTTACAACACTCAGCAGAAGGGACTGTGCCTGGCTTCTTGGGCCACAGCAAGATGTGTGGATGTGACTCTGAGTGGAAGGCATGAAGATTCCAGGCATGAGAACCACATGGACTCATTTACTTTTTTAAAAGAATAGTCAGCAGTTGGGTGGAGAGTGCATTGGACTGCTACTTTTAGGAGCATGGAGAGAATGACCTTGTACTGAGATAAGAAAGCCTGGAGAAGGAACTCTGCGTGTGTGTGTGTGTGTGTGTGTGTGTGTGTGTGTGTGTGTGTGGTGGGCATGGTTCTGGGTGAATGGTGTGCAGAATCATTTCCCTTCAGACTTGGTATATTTCACATGCTTACTAAGCATCCAGATGAAGATGCCAAGAAGGCAGGCAGCTGGATAGCTGGATATGCAAAGTTGCAGCTCAGGGGAGAGGTCAGGACTACAGATAGTAAATGTGACTCACCAACATACAAATAGCAATCACAGCCATGAGACTGGATGAGATCTTTCAGGAAGAAGATATGAAGATAGAGGGAACAGGCCCACGGCTGAACCCCAAGACCCCTTAATATTTTAGAGATAGAGCAAACGAGACTAAGAGTAATCAGAGAGGTACGGAAAAAACAGGTTGGAGTTCCATCCTGTTTTGGATGATGAGAATGAAAACTGTTTCAAGAGGGAGGAAGTAGTCAGCTTTTGCGGAAAGACTGGGAAAGATCAGGATAGAAAAATGACCCTTGGATTTGTCAGCCTGAAGGTCTGTAATGCTGTAATGACCTTGCAGTGACCAAGTAACGACCTTGCCAAAGGCAGCTTCAGGAGAATGGTGGGAAAGAAGCCTGTGTGCAGTGGGCAAGGAGATAAAGAAATAGGAGCAAGCAGTCAATGAGAAGTTTTGCTGAGAAGGATGAGAAGAGGGACAGAAAAATGAAGTCCCACTGGATCATGAGAAGCCCTCACACCCTCACAGCAATTTCAGATGGTGATAGTGGTCTGTACAGAACAGAACATGGTTATGTATCAGAGAGGGTCCTGGTGTAGGGGCTACTTCAGACCAGAGTCAGAGAAGAGCAACAGTGGGCTGAGCCTTGAATGTCAGGAAGGAGCCGGGCAAGGGATGACCCGTAGCGTGAGCATTTCAATAGAGCGACAGCTGGTGTGAAGGCCAGGCACACATGGCTGTGTTCAAGGACTAAAGGGAAGGCCTGTGGGGCTGGGGCAGAGGGAGTAGGCGGGGTGTAGAGAATTTCAGAGAGAGGCCGAGGCCTCGCAGTAGAGAACAGGGGGCATGTATTTCATTCTAGTGTGATGGGAAGCTCTAGCAGGTTTTAAGCTGGGAGAGCAGGATCTGATCCAAGATGGAGACATGTTTCTGGATCAGCTGACTGGAAAATGGGAGAACTGTTGTTTCGTGTTCTTAGTGTAGGATGAGATTAGGCTGCCAATGAAGGCTTGAGTGAAATCTAAAAGTCTAGGGAATTTGAATCGCTTTATGCAAATAGACAAAAAGAAAAAGTGGAAAACACTAAGAAGCAAACGTGCTTCCCATTGACTTTGCTTAGCAGCGTGCCCTTTAAACACTTGCTTCAGAATCTTCTAGAGTGCTTGATAAGCCTCAACTTCCTGGGCCACACTCCAAACCTATCAATTTCTGGAGGGTGAGGTGGAACCCGCATTTTAAATAGGCACCTTAAAAGTTTCTTAAGCACACGAAAGTGTAGGAACTGGCAGGGAGCCCAGAGATGATGAGTGGCGCTAGCTACACAGTGACAGCAAAAGTCAGCAAGGGGAGTGGCAAGGCTGTGGTCCCCAAACTGTGAGTCACAGCCCATCACCAGTCCATGGCCTGTTAGGAAACAGCCACACATCACCGCCTGAGCTCTGCACCAAACCCCCCACGACACCCCACCCCCCATCCCCAGTCCGTGGAAAAATTGTCTCCCATGAAACCAGTCCCTGGTGCCAAAAAGGTTGGGGACCGCTGTGGTAAGGCACAAGCAATGGTGACAGGTGGGCAAGAGAGTAAGCCGCACACACGTGATCAGGATGGGGAGTCAGGACACATGCGCAGGTTGAGAACCTACTGCAAAGGGCTTAGACAGCTGAAGAGATTAGATTTTCTTCCACAGGCAGGAGGGAGCCCTTTTAAATTTTTAATCAAGGGAGTGGAATAATTAAAATACACATATTTTTAAAATTTTGGTTTCCATGATTGGAAAGGTTAAAGAGACTGGCAGCAGAGTGATCCGGAAGAGAGGACATTGTTACACAAGTAATTACAATGCTTACTTAGCATATTGATATAAAAATGATTTAAAAAAAGATAGCAGAAGTAGCTTTAACGGTTGACAGATAGACTTGGTCTTTGGAGTTAATGACCTAGACGATGGCCCTGCTCTGGTACTGGGTGTATACTTGGAGGGGCTGATGAATGGGCAGGACTGGTGAAGAATTCGATTTTGAATTGATAATATCCTCTCTGAAATTTAGAAACAGGTGAGAAGCCAGGTCTGGGACTGTACCCCCTGGATGTGTTAGAGAAAGTTGTGAATTGGCATTTGTTCAAAGGGAATGAATATGTATAAAAAAGAAAGAGTTGTAGATAATGGTTTAGAGAAATGTGTAATTAAGGGTCAGGAGACAGTTAAATGTCAGGAAAGCAGACAGAGTAAGTTGTAATAAACCAATATATGCAGTACCCCAGACACCTTAACACGCTGGTGGTGGTCGCTTAAATGCTGGCTATATAAAAACAGGTGCATACTTATTATAAGGCTTATTACTGGTATTTAGTAGTGACAACTAACATCTAACTTCCATTTGCCTGGTTTCGTCTAATATTCAGAACAATTCAGTGATGTGATAGGACAATTTGTCACCAGCTTCATTTTGCAGATGAAGAAACTGAGGGTCAGGTAGCTAAATGACTTGCCCAAAGTCACCCAGCTAGTGCGGTAAACATCTTATGACTTAGGAATTCACTGTACCCTGGAGACAATTAGTTAGACCTATCTTAAAGCCAACAGACTCTGCTCTTAACAAATTATACTACTTTAAAATCAAGCCAATCTGGGAAAAAAATGTTATAATAAACGTTGAATGAGAACTTCTGGAAGCCCACATCATTAGTTTTAATTCATGTATCAACTTTAAAAACTAAGTACAGATATTTGACATTTAGGATCTCTTTACCAATATCACATCAAAGTTCAGAGAACTACGCTTGAGAACCAGATATTACTCTTATTTAGGGAAGGGAGTGGAGGCTCTGCTGCTTTTACTGGGCAGAAGCGGAGCTCAGCGTATACAGAAACCCCGTGCTGAGCGGAGCGCGCGGCGACCCTGTACACAGCCTGGGTAGGTTTTGGGTATGTGACTAGCGGTGGCGCTGGCCGACCCAGGGGCAGAGAGCAATGAGCACCTACTGAATCCCTGGGGCGGGGAGCACGCAGCCCGGCACACCTGGCGTATCAGACAGCGCCCCTCCGTGGCGCAGACTCCAATTCTGGAGGTCCCAGCTCCTGGAGGAGCCAGTAGGGACATTCAGGACCAGGAGACTGCGGAGTTCCCCATGCCAGCGGGAGACAGGCAAGCGTCCAGCACTGCCCACACTTTCTCGCTTTGGGTTCCCTGCTTTGCATCGCGGCACAGAAACCTTCCCTGCCCCACACGCGTCCCTACCTCCGTACTCCCCCTCCCAGCTCACCGAGGACGCCTGGCGCGACAACAGCCCAGAAAACCCAGAACAGGCCCGCGGCGCCCATGCCACGGCGGCAGCCCCCGCAGCGGGATGCGTTCCGAGACCCGCGAGCCTCCGGCAGCTCCAAGCGGACAGGGCCCGAGCAGCAGGCAGCTGCGAGCCAGGGGAGGCGGGACCTTAAATAGTGTCTGGCACCATGTGCTAGCTAGGTCTGTGCGCACACCTGCAGGTGGCCCGGGGGGTGGGGGGGGACGTCACGCCGGTGAGCATAGAGGAGGCGGGGAGGGGCGGCCTGGCACGAGGGGGGCGGGCGGAGGAACTCCAGTCGGTCTTTGGCTCAGACTCGCCCCTCAGTGCGGTGGCATTCCAACTTTTTTGACCGCACAACCCACTACACCCACTTTTTTTCTTTCTAGAACAGAAATTGCACAAAGTAGTGCTCACCTTTACTAATCTACAGTGCTTGCCTTCTACGCTACGCCATACCATGCTATGCCATGCGGTATGTGTTATATGCTGTCCTATCCTTTTAAAAAATTCTAGTTTAAATCCACTAAACATTTCAAAACCTATTAATGGACTCAACCCCCAGTTTGAAAAAAGTTTGTTTAGTTAGGAAATTTAGGAACAGCAGCCATCTCCACTATTAAGTTCTTTTTATTTTGAAGTAATTTCTAAAGAAAAGTTTTAAGAATAGTACAAAGAATTCCCATATACCTGCCACCCTGTTTCTCTAAACGTTAACATTTTACTATATTCTTTACCATTCCCTCTCTCTTCTCTCTAGATATAGATATATACATATATATGATTATATAATTATTACTGTAGACCATTTGAAACAATTTACAGGCATTTGTCTCTCCTGTAAATGCTTCAGTGTGTATTTCCTAAAAACAAGGACATTCTCTTCCGTAAGTACAGTACAATGATCAAAACTAAGAAATTAACATTGATAGAATGCTATTTTATAAGCTACTGACTGCATTCAAATTTCAACAATCATCTCAATAATCCTCATTATAGCAAAAAAACAGCAGCAAGTTACCTCTTTTTTTCCAGGATCCCGTGTTCATTTGACCATCCTATCCTTTTTTCTTCTTTAATCTGGAAAAATGTTCTCAGTGCTTTTTTGTCTCTCATGACCTTGACATTTTTGAAGAATGTACAGCAATTATTTCTGCAGGATGACTTTTAAATTCATTATCTATTGCATAGAAACAAACTACCATAAACTTAGTGACTTAAAACAAGAATAGACATTATCTCCCATAGTTTCTATGGGTTGCTTAGTTGTTTCTGGCTTGGAATCTCTCATGAGATTACAGTCCAGACAGCAGCGGGAGCTACAGTGATCTGAAGGGTTAACTGGGACTCCAGGATCCACACCTAAGATGGCTCACCCACCTGGCTGTTGGCCAGATGCCTTATTTCTTTACTCTGTGGATCTTGCCATTGGGCTGGTTGCTTGAATGCTGTGTCCTCATGATATGGCAGCTAACTCTTCCCAGAAAAAGAAAGGCAGAAACCACAATGTCTTTTATGACTTATCCTCGGAAATCACACTGTGTTATCTCCAGAATATCCTATTGACTACACAGATAAGCCCTTTTCATGGCGGAGAGCATTGCAGGCAGATGGAAATACCAGGAGGCAGAGACCACTGGGGGCCATTCTGGAGGCTGCTCCCAAATCCCTCAATTTGAGTTTGTCTGTAATTTCTTCATGATTTGATTCAGGTTATTGAATCTAATTTTTTGGTAGGAATACCAGAGGGCATTGTGTCCTTATCAGGAGGCACATGTCATCTATTTGTCTTATTACTGGTGGTGATAACTTTGACACTTATTTAAGGTGGTGTCTGCCAAGTTTCTATAATGAAAGTTAATATTGCCCCTTTGTAATTAACAAGTGTCTTCTGAGGATATACTTCATGTAAATTCATCATTTTTCATCAAATTTTTACCCATTAATTTCAGCACCCACTGATGATTCTTGCCCAAATCAATTATTACTATGTTAGTTGTCAAGTGGTATTTTTTATAATTTAGTCATTACTTCTCTATTCATTATTTGGCATTCTGCCATAAAGAAGAAGCTTTCCCTTCTTGTCTAGTTATTTATTCATTTATTTGTCTATATCAGCATAGGCTCACTGTCTATATCAATATGAATTGTATTTATTTATTCAGTGGGTCATAATTTGTTGCTGTCTTACTTATTTTTGATGCTCAAATTGTCCTTGGTTTGGCCAGTGGGAGCTCTCGTCATTTTGACCTGTTCTTATCATTCTTTGAGCATGTCCTTACTTTAGCGCAAAAGAAAAAAAAGATGCTCCAGACTCACCTTGTGCTTCTGCAGAGCCAGTAATGGAATGTGCCATTGCTCCAAGGAATGCTGGCTCTTTTTAGTAGAGAATGGTACTTAGAAACCAAGATTTGGATGCTGTGTGTCTACTGTAATTGGAGTATCATTGCTTCTACACCCTGTCATCAGACAGAGCAAGGAAATATTGTATGGATATCCATTCCTATGTCTATTTGATTCTATTTCTGCCTACATTTATATCTAAGTCTTAAATTTATACTAAATCTTCCAATTCTAGTCCATTACCATGAATTTCATTCTATGGTTCCCTCTTTTCAAGTGTTTCAGTCCCTTCTTCAACAATGAGACACCTGGTTCCACAATATACTTACTTATTTACTCAATCCTGGAATACACAGAAAGAACTTTAAAATGGCTAACTCCATACCATGGTGGAAATCAAACCTACTATTTTTAAAATTTTTATTTTATTTATAGCCTGAAAGTATAAAAACAATATTGCTGTGTTCAAAAGTTACTTAGATTGGCTGGGTGCAGTGGCTCATGCCTGTAATCCTAGCACTCTGGGAAGCCGAGACCGGAGGATCGCTCAGGGTCAGGAGTTCCAGACCAGCCTGAGCAAGAGTGAGACCCCCATCTCTACTAAAAATAGAAAGACATTAGCTGGAAAGCTAAAAATATGTAGAAAAAATTAGCCAGGCATGGTGGCACATGCCTGTAGTCCCAGCTACTCGGCAGGCTGAGGCAGAAGGATCGCTTGAGCCCAGGAGTTTGAGGTTGCTGTGAGCTAAGCTGATGCCACAGCACTCTAGCCCAGGCAACAGAGTGAGACTCTGTCTTAAAAAAAAAAAGAAGTTACTGAGATTAATTATCACCTCTCTTCAGTGTGATTATGTTATTCATTTGAAATACAATTAACTTGTTTCTTTGCGTATTCTATTTTAGTTTTTCCACTCATTCCGCATTTTTTTCTTGCATAGGTGAAACATAACATAGTTCTGAATGTCAGAACTATATAAAAAGATATAACCAGGGAAATAATACTTCTCTCATCACTTTTCTTCCCACACACCTCCTAGAAGTACTTCATTTCTGTTGTTTCTGATTTATCTGTCTTTACTGTTGTCCAAATGAGCAGACAACACGTTTGTCTTATTTCTTCTCTATTATTACATAAAAGAAAGCATTTCATAGTTTGCTTTTTACACTTAACAGATATGCTGGAATTCACTCCCTACGGGTTCAGAGATATCACTCATTCTTTTCCACAGCCACTTCATTGTGTGGACATACCATAGTTTATTCAACCATTTCCCCGTATGTGGACATTTAGATTGGGTTTTTTTTTTCTTTATTGAAGTATACTTTACATATCATGCCTTTACTCCACTTTAAGTGTACAATTAAATGATTTTCAGTGAATTTACCGAGGTGTGCAGTTAATCACGTAAATCAGTTTTTGAGGAATTCCTTTCCCCTATTGAGAATAACCTTGCACATATTTATTTTCCTACTGTTGGAAGTGTATCTTCAGTTTAAATTCAGTTTAATTTGGAAGTGGGATTGCTGGGACAAATGATAAACACATATGTAGTTATTTTAGATATTGCCAAATTCCCTCAATAAAAGTTGTTCCAACTTACATTCCTCCCAGGAAGGTATGAGAACACCTGTTTCCCCAGAGTCTCATTAACCTAATGTGTTGTCATCATGGGTTTAAATTTTAGCCAATCTGGTAAATGAGAAATTGTATCTCAGTGTAGTTTTAATTTGCATTTATCTTATTATTAGTGAGCTTGAACGTATCTTCATGGGTTTAATAGCTACTTTATTCTTTTGTGAGTTCTCTGTTCATATTTGTGTCCAGATTTTATCATATATTTTTGCCTTTTTCTCCCTCAAATTTTAAGACCTTTTTAAAATATACATTAGGATTATTAGTCCTTTATCTGTGATGTATTTTGCAAATATTTTCTCTCATTTTGTCAGTTGTCTTTTCACTTTGTTTATGGTGTTGTTTTGCCTTGTGAACATTTTCTGTTTTTATGCAGTCAAGTTGATCAATCTTTTGTTTTATTGCATCTGGATTAGGATTCATAGTTAAAAAGTCTTTATGTATACCCAGGTTATAGAACAATTCATCTGTATTTTCTTTTTGCACTTGTATCATTTCATTTATTTTACAGGGAGAGTCATGATACATTTGGTGCATGTTCTTGTGTTCTTTCCTGGATTTCCCCAATATATTCCTTTCCAAATAAACACCATTCACCGCCACTGAAACTCAAGTCCTCTTGCAGTGATTTTGTTTAAACGTTTGTCAAAAAGAAAAAAATCACTCCTTTCTGCTTCAAACCCTCCAATAATTTCTTATTTCATTCAAAGTAAAAACCAACATCATAAGTGTGACCTACTCAGTACCATATGAGTTGTTCTAGAATGCACACTTCAAGCTCTGAGTGAGGTCCTTTGCCCTCAGAAAACGCGCTTGTATTTTTTCTACCCAGACTGATGTTCTCCTGACCCTCCCACTGGCCAGCTCCCTCTTTTCTTTAGTCTTTACTCAAAGACACATTGTCAGTGAGATCATCCCTGGACAACCTCTTATATTTCTACCTACCTTTTCATTCCTAACCCCTTCTTTAGTCCATTTTCCTTCTCTTAGTACTTAGCTCTGTTGAACAGATTAGACATTTTTACAATGATCTGTTCTGTGTTTGTCTCTTTGTATAATGTAAAACCCATGAAGAAGTATTTTTTTTTTGGTCTGTTTGTTTTTCTATGTCCAACCCCCCTACTTCATGAATATTGCCTGGCACATGGTAGACACTCAATAGAAATGTTTTGAATGAGTAAATACACAGGTTTCATGAGGAAAAGGGATTCTATACAGGGTTATATCACCTTGCACTACACATAAGACATTAGGTATACATTGGAAGGATTTTGTAGCCATTTATAATAAACAAAATCCAGAATACATATACATTGGTGCCAATGAGGACAATAGAAAAAGTCTCAATGGAACTGAAGTTGGAGCAGTGATTTAGAGGGGTACACAAAGGAGGTTGCCCTGTGGCAGATGTCATTTTTTACGACAATTCGGAGACTAAGCTTTGTGTGTAGGGAATTTCATGAGGTAAGTGATTTGACCTAAAATTCTTGAATTAAGCTGGAAAAGAGCTAGCTTCTGACTGAAGGAAATAATATTCCTTTTCAGAGGATGCATCCTTGATGGAGACCACCAGGTTTTTCACCAATTAAAATCAACCACAAAGATGAACTCACAAAATATTTTATATAATTTAACAGATTTTTAAAAACGCTCTTAACTAAAAAGGAATAGAAAGAAACTTCCTTAGCCTGATAAAGGTATTTGCAAAAACTCTACAGCAAATATCATTCTTCATGGTGAAATATTAGAAGTGTTCTATTTTAAACTAGGTTCATTTTAAATCTGAAGAAGATGGAATGCTTACTGGAAATGCATTATAGGAATAAATCTAACAAAAATATGTGAAACTTTATGGAGAAAATCATAAAATATTATTCAGATACATTAAATATGTTCTAAATAAGTGACTAAATAAACACATTCATGGATGGGAAGACTTGATTTAAAAATATACCAGCTCTCTACAAACTGATACATACATTCAATGCAATTTTAGTCAAAATTTAACATTTTTCATGGAACCCAGCAATGTTATTCTAAAATGTTTAAGAAGAGCAAAAGGACAATAACAGTCAAAGTGACACTTGGTGATACTTGTTCTCTTTGGTATCAAGACATAAATTCTTAATATTTAGGACAGTGTGGTATTGGCAAATGGGTAGACAAATAGATTAGTGAGAAAAAACAGAAAGACCTCATACAGAAACTAGATTCACGGCATAGGTGGAACTGAGGTTGCTGGTGAAAAATGGACCTACTCAATAAATAATTTGAGGACAATTAGTTATACATAATGAAATAGTGAAATTGGATCCTGCCCTCACACACATTACTTCTATTCTCAATGGATGAAAGCTTAAATATGTAAGGCAAGACATGGAAAAATGTAGAAGAAAATATATTTTTAGAACCTTGGGATAAGGAGGTATTTCTTATAATAGACATAAAAATGCAAATGATAAGGGAAAAGATTAATGAATTCAACTATATTAACACTAAGAACTTTCTTCATTAAAAGATACTATTAGAAGAGCAAAATCACATAAACTACATAAGGCATTTGCAACACATATAACTAAAAAAAATTATTATGCAGAATATATAAAGAACTTGTACATGTCAATCAGGAAAAAAAACAATAAAAAATTCGCAAAAGAATAGAATTCTATTTTCAATAATGCTATATGTTAGGTTAATTGAACAAATCATTCCACTGAAAACAACTCTAAGTGCTGGAGCCTGTGTGTGTGTGTGTGTTTGGATCTATCTCTATAAATATATATAATAAGAATATATAAGTGAAATTATTAGGTCAAAATAAAAGAGAAAGGAGAAATCCAGTAGAGCATTTTAGAGATGTTGGAGAATTTGAGCTTTGATTTTTATAGACTTTTGGGCCACTGGGAATGGAAATCAAGGCTCACTAGGATGTCTAGAATAAAAAATATCAGATAATAAATTATAATCCTCATACACCACTGGTGGGAATGTAAAATAGCATAGGAACTTTGGAAAACAACCTGGTGGTCCCTGAAACAATTAAACCCAGCAATTCCTCTCCTAGCCATATACCCAGGAGAAATGAAAGCATATGTCCACACAAAGACTTGTATGTGAATGTTCATAGCAGCATTATTGATAATAGCTAAAAGGTGGAAACAATCTAAATGTCAATCAACTGATGATGGATAACCAAAGTGTGGTATATCTGTGTAATTAAATATTATTCAGCCATAAAAAGGATGAAATGCTGATCAATGTTACAACTTGGATGAACCTTGTTAATATCATGCTAAGTGAAAGAAGCCAGTCACAAAAGTCCACACAGTGTATGATTCCATATTAAAATCCATGATGGGGAAATCTATATAGACAGGAAATAGATTAGTGGTTGCTTAGCAATGGAAGGGAGGATGATGGGGATAAAAGAGTGATGCTAAAGAGTACAGGGTTTCTTCTTTAGGTGATGAAAATATTCTGAAATTGATTGTGGTGATAGCTGCACATATTTGTGAAAATACTAAAAACCATTGAACTGTACACTTTAAATGGATGAATTCTATAGTATGTGAATTAGAGCTCAATAAAACTGATTTTTTTAAAAAAAAGAAAACTAAAGATACAGGAAGCTTGAAAATCAGCAATGGAAAAAGGTATGTCATGTAAACAGTAGTAAAAGAAATGTAATGTAGTTATATCCATTGTTGACAAAATGGAATTTAAGGAACAGTTCCCTCAGATAATGTAATGATTTTAAGTTTGCATGTAATAATATATACTCAAAGCATTTAAGGCAAGTTCAACAAAACTACAAGAAGAAAAAGGCAGATTCAAAATGAAAATTCAAATTCACAGATACATTTCAATTTATCTGTCAGTAACTGATAAAATAGTAGACAGAAAATTAGCAAATATATTGAAAACTTGTACAGCATGATTAACATGAAGGACATAAGGGGTGCATAGAACACATGCAGAATACGCCTTTTTTCCCAGATACACAGGGCTAATTTACAAAAATTGACCATAAACTAGATCGTAAGGCAAGTCTCAAAAATATCAAAGATTGAAATCATGCAGAATATGTTCTCTGACCTCAATGTCATTAAGCTATTAATACAAGTCAGTAACTAAAAGGTAACTTTAAAAAAAAATCTGTATGTTTGAAAATTAAGATAGACATGTCTAAATAACACATGGGCCAGAGAGGAGAATCAAAATCATAATAGAAATTAACATATATTCGTATGTATTTCAAACTGGACTACAGGGGGAAAATTACTTATTAAAATTTGTGGGATATAGGTTTTTTTTTTTTTTTTTGAGACAGAGTCTCACTTTGTTGCCCGGGCTAGAGTGCCATGGCATCAGCCTAGCTCACAGCAACCTCAAACTCCTGGACTCAAGCAATCCTCCTGCCTCAGCCTCCCCAGTAGCTGGGACTACAGGCATGCGCCACCATGCCTGGCTAATTTTTCCTGTATATTTTTAGTTGGCCAATTAATTTCTTTCTATTTTTAGTAGAGATGGGGTCTCACTCTTGCTCAGGCTGGTTTCGAACTCCTGACCTTGAGCGATCCCTCCCGCCTTGGCCTCCCAGAGTGCTAGGATTACAGGCATGACCCACCACGCCTTCCCCCCCCCAAATATTTTGAAATTTAAAAAAAAAAAGATGTTATGGAATAGAACACATGGTAATGTTTTCCAGTGTGACTGAATACTCTTAACTTACTTCCTATAAGAAAATCTCGGCCAGGCACGGTGGCTCACGCCTGTAATCCTAGCACTCTGTGAGCTAGGCTGACGCCACGGCACTCTACCCCAGGCAACAGAGTGAGACTCTGTCTCAAAAAAAAAAAAAAAGTAAAAAGAAAATCTCTTCTAACCATTGTTCTAAGAGGCATGTACTTTTTACAAATCTTGATTATATCTAAGAGTATCTCTAAGTTCCAAACAAAATCTTCATTTGAGCAGTTTCTGATTTAATCAGTGTAGTTCTGAATGCAGCTTCTGGATTACTGCTTTTAAAATCTGAAAACTCACAAACCCACAAGAAAACCCCAACTCCCCACCAAAGAGATCCAAGTTTTCACTGTATGTATCCTACACTCCAGCCAAATCGAAATCAGATTATACTGTTTGCCTTCCTTAATGAAACACCCCAATCTTTGGGAGCCATTTACCTCTTCCTAATTTCTATTAGAATATGAATTCAGTGAGGCAGAGGCTTTATCTTACCACTACTTCCCCTACATCCAGAGGTGCACATGGCACTCCGCATTTGTTACATGAATAAATCGCATAATGTCTGTGTCATTCATTCACTTAATGTTCAGCATATGTACTCTTGTTTTTACTCCATCTCCTTAACTAGACGATAAGCTCTCCAAAGACAGAAATCACTGTGTTAACATGGCCCTGTACTATTGGTACCTACAAAATGTTCTAGTAACAGTAACTTAGTGAATGTTAAAGCTCAGACCATCAACACCATAGTTTAGTGATGGAGCAGATTATCTCTAATTATCAGTATTCTAAGATACTATTACTCAGATATTAAAATTAAAACAGTAACAGGGCAATTATGTAGGTAGAAAAAACTACTTTTTTTCCCTCAAAGCAAATACAGATGTGAGAAAAATACATGAAATGTGGCATAAAACATGGTAATTTTCAAGGCTTAATTAACGTAAGTTGGGTCTTTAAAAAATTTTTACAACTAAACAGCTATTTCTTTGACACTAATAATATATTTCAAATATCACAGTCTTTTATTACAGCTAGAAATCTCTTTCTTTCTTTCTTAACTCCTCTTTAAGGAGTTAAGAAATTCCTTAAAGTTGAACTAGAGGACAGAGAAGAGCCCTCAGATTTAATCCCATTATGAAGATAATAAAAGGGGAGCTCTATCAGTGGTCTCAAACTATTAAGTATACATCATTTTCCAACATAGTAAATCTGACAGGTAAATTATATTTCTGCAAAGTAATTATAAGTTATGTTATTAAATAAAGTCTTTTGAGAATCTTAAGTCAAATAAATGAGAACAAATCTATCAAAAGGGAAGCAATGTTCAACAGGGACACCTCCTACTTACCCTGTGATTTTATGTCCATGGTCACATATGGAAAACTCCCAAGGACAGCCATAACCTCTTCATATTTTTCATCTTCAAGGAAGTGTAATAGACTGTGACGATCTGATTCTTTTAAACTCACCAAATCCTGGATAGTTTTAATTTTGTACTGAATAAAAAAAGATGAAGAAAGTAAATCCCTAACTCATAAAACTTTTCATAAAAAGAAAACTATTAGCATGTAACTAAAACAAAGTCTAGCAACTGTTAGAAAAATGTTAAGATTATATGCATTTCAAAACAGAAAATAAAACTATATAGCCAGGCATGCTGGCTCACACCTGTAATCCTAGTATTTTGGGAGGCTGAGGTGGGAGGATTGCTTGAGGCCAGGAGTTCAAGAACAGCCTGTGCAAGAGCAAGATGCTGTCTCTACAAAACAGAAAAATTAGCTGGGTGTGGTAGTGCACACCTATAGTCCCAACTACTCGGGAGGCTGGGGCAGGAGAATCACTGAGCCCAGGAGTTTGAGGTTGCAGTGAGCTATGATAACACCACTGCACTTTAGCCCACACAACAGAGCAAGACTCTATTTCAGTCAATCAATCAATCAATATAGCGTTTCCTGACCTTTTTCCTCCAAGGAAGCTTAAAATAAGGATTTTTTTAATTATGATTTTATTTTTTAAAATTAGAAAAAATAAAGTTAGAGGGAAAAAATAACATTCATGCCGAATCATGACCCAAGCAAGAACTACTGTCAATTGCTATCCTCAATTTACTTTCAATTTTTAATAATAAACCTATTAAGAACAAACCTCGAAATACAGCTGTACCCTCAAGGTTTTACTATGCAATACTCTTGTTTCTGTTATTTTTTAAATACAGCTGTTACTGCAGTAATATCCTTGGCTAAATGGTTACTTAAGAGAGTGTTCTTTAATTCCCAGGTGTTTGGTGCTAGTTATTTAATTTTTACTTTTGCAGACAGGGATTAGATCACAAGGCATGTGAAATTCTGGATTTTGGATTTTGACGTTTTTAATTATGACTTAACATATGATCAAATGTATAAGGGTAACATGATTACTGGAAAGACCAGAGAACTCTGATATAAATTTCTAATATACATATATTAATTCTACCTTAATATACTACTAAATCCAGTGTCTACCTTCTGCTCCCATCTTTTATATACAAAATAATGTTTAAAATCTCCTACCAGAATTATTTTACTCAGTTTCTTTTATTTCTTCCAGTTTTTCATATATATTTATTTTTGCTATACCTTAAGATTCATTGTCATGTCTTTATTATAGATATTTTCTAAATAAGGATTCCTTTTATTTGATCTACTTATTTTTTTGAATGCTTAATGTTTTTTGTTCATACTCAACCAATAAATTGCCCAATCTTTAAACTAAGAATGAAACGACTAGAAAGTATACAATGTATTTTTACTTCATTCATTTGTTCATTTATTTTAAGAGACAGGGTCTTGTTCTGTCACCACAGCTGGAGTGCAGTGGGGTGATCATAGTGTACTGCAGCCTCAAACACCTGGGCTCAAGCAATCCTTCCACTTCAGCCTCTTGAGTAGCTGAGACTAAAGGTTAAGAGCCATCATGCCCCACTTGGTACATTTATTTTTGGTAACATAAGAAACAAAGAGTTTTTACTCTAGAGGCAGGGTCTTGCTTTGTCGTGCAGGCTGCAGTGCAATGGTGCAATCATAGCTCACTGCAGCTTTGATCTCCTGGGCGAAAGCCTCCATTCAAGCAATCCTCCTGCGTCAGCCTCCTGAGTAGCTAGGACTACAGGCGCCCACCACAACATCTGCCTAATTTTTCTTATTTTTTATGAAGATAGGGGTCTCGAACTCCTGGCCTCAAGTGATCCTCCCACCTTGCTCTCCCAAAGTGCTAAGATTACAGCCATGAGCCACAGCGTGTGGCAGGAATAAAGAGCTAATTGCTGGCTGGGCATGGTGGCTCAAGCCTGTAATCCTAGCACTCTGGGAGGCCAAGGCAGGAGGATCGCTCAAGGTCAGGAATTCAAAACCAGCCTGAGCAAGAGCAAGACCCATCTCTACTAAAAATAGAAAGAAATTATTTGGCCAACTAAGAATATATAGAAAAATTAGCTGGGCATGGTGGCGCATGCCTGTAGTCCCAGCTACTCGGGAGGCTGAGGCAGGAGGATTGCTTGAGCCCTGGAGTTTGAGGTTGCTGTGAGCTAGGCTGACGCCACGGCACTCTAACCCGGGCAACAGAGTGAGACTCTGTCTCAAAAAAAAAAAGAGAAAAGAGCTAATTGCTATTATAAAATGCACCAACCCCCAAAATAGTAAAATTACTTACAGTAAAGTATTATAAAACTGCTACCTAATCAAGACAATGTTAGCACAACCACTTGAAACTGCATTCTAAATCTAAGAAATTCACAATAACTGCATCTAGAAAACTTTTTACTCATGTTATGTTTAAATGACATGAAAAACTGCTGAAAACCGACTTTAAAGTAGGAAAGAATTACCTTTTTATGATTAGACACCCTTCTAAGATTATCCTCTTCAATGTGAGGGAGCTGCAGGAGGGGAGATTTAAATTGCTGAAGTCCTTGAACAGCCATCTGGGAAAGCTTCATGCAGTTTTCTAGGGATGCCAAAGTTGGAGCACGAAACTCCCTTTCTTAGAAAGAATAGGAAAATAAAACAACAGGGCTGCACTTTTTACATGTTCAAGAGTATATATAATTCACTACAAAAACAAAACTGACACTAATATCCTCAACATCTCAAAATTTTAAGATCATGGTGATATTTCTTTAAAAGCTACCAGATAAGACACTAAAAATATACAAACCTGATCAAATGCCCATTTATCCAGCAACAACCATTGATTTAATAAAAAAAAAATGCTTTGCATCACATCCAATAACAGTAAATTATCAGACATTATCAGTATCAAGAATATACTGACACAACAGCAAGAACTGACATTACCCGTAACAAACCACAACCACTATCTCCTTTTTAAAGGGTTTTTCTTTCCATTACTGACCACAAATCCTGATTCTTTCCCTTTCACACAAAAAAACATTCTATGTCACGTGAATCACTGTTACATCAGTTAGAGAATAATTTCACACTCACTGTTAAAAAACAGAATAACCTAACTCTAAAAATATTCAGAGGTTTGAAGCAAGGTTTGTTAGGAAAAAAAAAGAAAGAAAGGAAAGAAGGAAGGAGGGAGGGAAGGAAGGAAGGAAGGAAGGAAGGAAATAAATATAAGAATAAAATATTAATTTTTAAAAAATAAATAAATAATAAATAAAAATATTCAGAGGAAGAAAAAGGATATTTTAAATCTTTGCAAAGCAAATAAACAACGAAAAAATTAAATTCAAAACCACAGCTGTGACAAAGACTTATACATAATAGGAAATAAAGAAAAGAAATGAGAAAAGCCACAAAGTTGAGGAAGCTGATTGAACTGGTAGATAAAATTATTACAGTAAGTACCCATAAATCTTAAAACTGTGAAGTGTAATCTGCACATGCTTGCAAGAAAAAGTACAACATAATTAATTATGTCTCCTCCTCACCTTCACGGCTCCGGGCCATTATTATTAGTTGGCAGATTACATTAACCATTTCTTGAAGTAGGGCAGGGCATTTTTTCAGCATAAATTGCTGATCTGCAAAACAACCAAAAGCCTGAAACAAATCATTCTAATTTTATAGTTAAAGCATCTTTTATCACTTGTAGCCCACAACTAATACTAAATTTAAGTTGTCCTACAAATATTTCATGTGATCTCAGAATTTTACAGGTTGAATTGAAGAGTTTCTTCTCAGCACCACTATCTCAAAAATCAGTCAGAAAACCCTAGCTCATATTAGATGTTTCCAAGGCAATTTTTAATATTACGGTGTCAGGCTTAATAAACCAACTCCCATCTTTTTTTCAAAATGGTCTTAAATTGAATCTTCATTTTGCTATACTGAAAACTTTAAGAATGTTCTTCTAGCACACTTAAGTTTCTATAGGTATACTTACAGATAAATCCAAAGACTAAGATTAAAAATAAATACTAAATACACAATGTTCAGAGGAAGAGGACAACAGAGATAGAGATAGGCTCTTTCATTTATACTGCATATAATAGTTAACTATTAAGACCATCCACTGGGTTTGATACTCAATCTAAAAAAATTTGTTGCTTGATAACTGGTAAAAATGGAGATGGCTACGGAACTGTACAGACACTGGCAAAAGAATCACTAGTTAACTTAATATTTCAAAGCAACTCTAATGACAATGCCGAAATAGTTCTCCTTCATTCCATCATAAGCATCCTATCCTGCCACCAATTACTGAATATCAAGTGGCCTTATTTTCAAAGGCATTTGATTGCATTATTGGCTTAAAGGAGGTAGGGGATGGTAAGATTTCATTTAGAAAGAACATTTATTTCCTAAGGATCACTTTTCTTTTAAAACTTCAATTGAAATAATGCAGGTGAAGAGATGACACTCAAATTAATGACATCCCTGGAAATGTTGTCATCTCAAGCCACTGCTTTTAAGCAGAAGAGGGGACTTCAAGTACTTATGGAGCTTTAAATAAACATGAAATAGACACTATTGGTAACCACTCTTAGAGGAGGGCTGGTGAATGGGGGCGTGATGGTTTATGTGAAATCCATTTTTCTCTCCTTTCCAAAAGCTTACAAAATCATTTTTTAAAAATCATTAGGAACTTTGTATAATCTGCAATTAACTGAACATTTCTCTTATAGAGCATTCTCTCACCTTGAAACACTAAATTTTAACATTTGCCAAATCATCTGACTTAGACCTTCAAACTATTTGTGCAGTAATTATGTGGCATATAGATTTCTTTTAAAAAGGTCCTTGAGCAATTATTTGATTGAGTAAAAAAGAACAGCGACAAAAACACTGCACCATGAGGTCTAATTAAATCCATTGCTTCGGTCCCATTAAAACCTTGTAGATATCAGAATCACAAATACCTTCTTCAAGGGTCTCAGGAATTTTCATTCTAGCAAGATGAGAGAGTAAAAGAACTCTGGCCTTCAGGCTATATGGGCAGGTAAGTGGAGGCTCATTCTTCTTTAAATTAATGCTGCCAATTTCTCTGATTAGCTAGAGTAAATAAAATAATTATTTAAAAATACATATTAAAAAAGCATTCACTTTAATACTTAACTGTTCATCAAGGAATTTGGAAGATTGGCCTAACCTGTGGTATTAGAATATTATCTGTTGGTCTGCTTGTGGCATCTTTATTATACTGAGGATCAAATTCAGAAGCTCCAGCCAAAACCATAATGAGACCTAAGAAAACAAAAGAAATACAAAGGTATATAAACAAATTTGCTCATCTATTAATATCCTCTGAGATACGTCATTAATTTTAAAGTGAAACACTTTTCTAATAATGCACAATGCTAAAAATCAACTGAACTCCACTACTGATGAGTATTAATTTCTCCCATAAATAAACATCTCACTTTTTAAAGTATAATATTATTTATACCTATCACAAGTGAATAGAAGTATACACCAAATAAAGGGTATCAAAGGAACTGGAGGCATTAAAATCACTTAAAATAGCATCTATTTCTAGACCTAGGCATGTGTTCCACAGAAACTTTCTACAGAGCATTAATATACCACGTGATGTTAATAACTGTGTAAAAAAGCAGGCCCTATGGTTAAGTGTGGCTGGAAACAATGGGTTAAACAGAGTTGAAGGTTTCTTTAACTGTATGACTTCTCAGAGCCTTAGGTAAACTAAAATATACTGCAATTTCCAGAAAATTTTACTATGAAACCCAGGAAGGTTTTGTAGAAATACATGTAATTGGAACACAAGATTTGCAACCACATATATTTATTACCATATTCCCTGTTAGCCTGTACAAGCTCTTTCAAGATTGGCACTATAGTTATTAATTTCACCATACAGCAGAAAATACACATAATGTACTCACAAAAGGCAGGGCAATATAGAAGTTAAGCACATAGACACTGGTATTTTAGGGGCCTAGCTAAATGACCTAAGACAATACTCTTCACTTCTTTTTTTGTTTTTATTTTTATTTTTTATAGAGATGGGAGTCTCACAATGTTGCCCAGGCTGGTCTTGAACTGGCCTCAAGCAATCCTCCCACCTTGGCCTCTCAAAGTGCTGGGATGACAGGCATGAGCCACCACACCAGGCTTCTTCACTTCTCTCTCTGCACCTCAGTTTCTTCACATGTACCTGACTCACAGGTACAGCAAGCACAGTACATGTGTGAGCTGTTACTATTACTAGCTTCAAATGTTTGCAAGCACAGTACATGTGTGAGCTGTTACTATTACTAGCTTCAAATGTTTTCATGAAAATAATTATTCCTAAGGCACACAGCTAACGTAACCAAGGATACATAAACAAATCCACCAACTAAACAATGTTTTTCTGACAGAATTAACTGTGTAAAGCTAAGTACTAACCTCAGAAATGAAATAAATCAAGATCACTGAGACAAAATATACATCAAAGCATTATAAACATTAAACACTTCATAAGGGAATCAGTTTCTATATTAACATTTCAATCCTACATAAGAAAGAGTAATATGTACATATAAAGGAAATAATATTCACTCATTCCTCAGAAATATAAGAGCTGTTCACAATCATAATGACCCTGAGGAGTTTCTTTCTCATTAGCAAGAGAATTAACAGAATTGCCAAATCCAAAATACAGAAAAGTCCATTTCAGTTTTGGAACAAAAATGCATTCTCCATTGAGGCACAATTTAAAACTTACACTTTCTTTTTTTTAAAGGAGGGAGATGGATGAATGTCTATGCTTTCTGCAGAGCAATCATTCTGAAAGGCAACACTATGTATTCTAGAGATAAACTTTATAAAGTTAGCTTTATGCGATCAAAGAAAGTGTTTAAAATTGTACATTTTTTTCTTAAGCAATTTTTAAATAGGACTCCGGGAATGAAATATTCCTGTTTTCTTTCAACACATCCAAGAACTCTTTATTTTTACCATGATTAATACAGTACAATGTAGTGGTTTAGGGCTCAGGAACCAGAATGCCTGGGTTCAATCCTGGAACTGTTACTTACTGTGTAGCCTCAGGCATGTTACTTTTCTGTGCCTCAGTTTTCTCATCTACAAGATTTACTTAAAAAGCAGCCCTTACTTACGGAGGCATAACAAAGATGAAATAAGTTAATATAAGTCCCTAGAAGTGTTTGGCATACAATAATAAATGTTAGCTAATATTACTACAAAATTTGCACACATAAAGCTCAACCATAACCATTTCTGATGATATATACATATAATTGAGTAAGTGGGAATAATAGGAATACAGATTAAGGTGGTGGCATTTTTCTCCAGCATTAGTTACATGAATTATCTATAAAACTATAAAATGGGATTTCTCCAGTACATAGTTAAAGAATATATATATCAACTCAATGTAAGTGACCCAGGAAAGAAATGTGATTAATTATCAGTCACTGAAATTTACTTACGTTTCATATCCATATTTCGGGTTTTATAAACAAAGTATGTATAAATCTGCGTTGTGCGTATTAGAATCTGGTCTCCACTATAGCGTATTGAGCGATACCACCAAGAACCCTAAAACACAAATAAAATTAACCAAGAAATGAAGCAGGAAAAGTACAATAAATGTTAAGTTTGATGTAGAATATGTTTATGGTCAAATCTTCTAAATATTCATAGCCAATAAAAATACCTGAGCTTTAGAACGAATGCCTCTTTGTTACATATTTCACATGATTTATTTAGATATTGTCTGAAACCTAAACACCAATCTAAGTCATTGCATATATGTGATTAAAACGTCTACATTTCAGGTAGAAATTTGTTGACACACAACAGGAATAAAACCACCATTGTTATAAACAACAAGCTGGCTCTTGACATACAGCATGTCTTCTATAAATATTTGATAAATAAATGTACGAGTAATTTTACAGTTTACATGACATTTTCATTCACATTATTTCATATAACTGGATCCTCATGACAATCCCACAAAGAAGGCAAAAAAGCTTTATTATTAGGCTCATTATGGGACTCAAAGGAACTCCAGGATCAGAAAGAACAAAAATCACAAAAGTAAAAAATGGTAAAAATCATAAACTTTATGGTATCTCCATATTATGGTACTGTATACAGCTGCTTTTGAAAGTGAGGATGCTCTGTTTGTTGTATCCATACTATTTTAAGCCAGAAAAGTCAAAAAACAGAACATATAATAAAATCTCATTAAAGTTAAAAAAAAAAAAAGCATGTGTGTACATTAATACATAGAAAAACATTTGAAAAATGCAACACCAAATTTAGCAGTGATTGTCTCTGGGAGAAATGGAATTGAGGGATGTGGTGCAGAAAGACTTTCATCTTAAATTCTAAATATATCTGTATTAACTCAGTTGTGTGCCCTTTTGGATTGGGAGAAAATATACATTAACATGCTCAAGTTACCTTTAGAAGACGTTTTAAAGCGTAAATTCAAGGATCAATGGATTATATTCTAACACAAATTAAAATCTTATAGGGAGACTCCAAAACACGTCAATTCTTTTTCCAAAAAATGTTAACAAAAGAGGTAGAACTTACCACAACAACTGGAAGGATAACCATAAATGCCAAACCATATACAAGTAAAACCTAGAATTGAAGGGGAAAAAATTATGGCTTTGATCAGGTAAATGATAACAATATCCATGAACATTTACTTTGAGGTTTATAATGGAGGAGCCACTATGAAAAGCACTCTTCATGCATTATATTGTTTAATCTCTATTCTCAAACTCTATGAGAAAGGTACCATCACTTTCCTTTGGTAGGTAGGGAACCTGAAGTACATATAGGTAACATAGCTTGTCCTAGGTCACAAAGCTAGTAAGTGGTGGAGGCAAAATTTAAACCAAGGAAGTTCAGCTCTAGAGCCTATGCTCATATCCACTATAATAAATTACCTTGTAATTTGTTGTTTACTCACACAATATAGGTAACACCAGTAATACATTTCCCTTCAAGTCAGGTACTTATTTATCTACAACCTTCAAGTATTTAGTGCCTTGGAAATAAATGAGATTAAGAAGCCCTTGGCTAAACTGGTTCCTTTGTCCAAATATCAAGGAGCCACTGCATAATGTTCTGTTTGCTAATAATTTTTATCTATTGATTTTACTCCTACTGCTTGATCCTAAATCTGGTAGTAACTATTAATATCTCTTCTCTATTATTCCCACGGGCCTAAGCATGACAAATACGTTTATATGCAGCAACTTTATACCCCTAAAGATAACCAATTTTAATCTGCTATAAAATAACATTTAATAGCCACTTTCAAAACAAATTACAGTCAGACTGTGTGGATTTTGTTTTTATTGCTTCAAAGATAGCTCCTAGGCAATTATTTTCAAGAAAGTCAAAAGATGAAGTAGGGAACTATCTGTTACTGTAAAGTAAGATGATTACTGATGTTTTAGGGGGTTGCAACACCTATTACTGATTGAAGTTCATATCCTACTGCCTCCTGAAGTACCATATGGACTGTTTACAATTTAATTTATCATACATTAAAATTAGGTTAGCCTGGGTAATGGTGAAAGAAAGGATAATTTAAATTTTGAGTACTCCTTAAGATAAATGTAGATACCATAAAAACCAGTAGTTTCTGAAACCAAAGGTAGGATTCGATCTGAAGGTACTTACTAAAGAAAAGAATTCATCACAACTTTAAGGTTTTAAAACTACATTTAGAACAAACACACTGCCCCAACACAGAAGCCTGATGATGGGCACCAATTCTTTTCTCTGTTACGTAAAAAGTTTTCATAATACATAATTAAATTAAAAATAGCATGCCAGCATTTTCTTTGTAATGGTTCTCTTTATATCATCAAGACACACAGTATAAAACAAAAATTACGTCAAATACATTATGTGTCTTACTTCACTGCACTCACCAAAATTGAGTTTTTCTGGTCAACTATCCAAGCTGGCAGGGCAATTCCAAAGCTTGTAGCTGAAACAGAAAGAATATCAGAGTTTCTGAAGAGTTTCTACTTCCAGCTTTATTTATTTATATCCTCAAATGCCAACTCCTAAAAACACTTTAAAATAACATTAGCGGGCCCCCATTACACAAAAGTTAAGAATTATGGTTTATATCCAAAACTTTAAATTTTTCCAGAAGGGGGAAAAAAGCCCTGTGTTAATTAAGTACATGAATTCCTTCTTTCAAAAAAACCTAAATTCTTTTGTATGTCCTGAGTTTATGAAAACATGAACATACGGGAAAATGTACGAAGTCAGTAAAGAAAAACAGATTTTTTTCCACCAAATTTTCATCAACAGCTAACTGGAAATGATTAATGATAGTGATTACTCTTTTCCCTGAATCAATCTAATTTCTATATTCCAAACTAGTCTTTAGAAAGAAAAATAAAGTAAAATGTAATTAATGGTAGCACAACTAAACTCGTTGTGATTGTCAGTTTCCTATTCACAAGCTAAGAAAATCAAACTATTCCTTTTAGACTAATTAACCTTTGCATACTATATACCACATCACCAATAGTTTTAAATCATCATTATCACACCTTGAGGCCCATCTGGATTTCCAAATTCTTCCCAATTTTTCCGAGACTCTTCATCAGTTAAACTAGAATCAAAAGAACAAAGTTGCTAAATTAGAAAGCCACACCTGAAGAGTAAGTACTCATATAGACAAACTCCATTAACCAACCAACTCATTTCTTAAAAGATACTGAATCAGAGAATCAAGAAAACTCTCTGAAATCGCAAAAAAAGTGCGAGGGAGGAGAAAGGAATGCTGCATTAGTAGAAAGTACTAACTATTATGCCTTAATACAAATTCCTGGTTGGCCCAGGATTCTCAAGTTTAGCCAATTCAATCAGATGAAACTTGAAAGGCCACTATATTTTCTGAGAAGGCAGGGAGGATTACAGGTGATTTTTATTCTTTTCCTTATACTCTCAAATTTTCCAAAATTTCTTCAAAGAGCATGTTTATACATTAACGATAAATACATGTTTTTAAAAAATATAAATTTAATACATAATGGTAGCTCCCTATAAAACACTGGCATCGCTTTCTCAAAGAAACAAATGAACACCACCTGTAAAACTCTGAAACTCCATTGCTATGGAAAAGGTCATTTGCATTGTACTGAGATCATAATTTCCAGCTTCCTAACCCAGGCAATATAAAAGTGCCAGAGTGATTTTTTTAAACACCTAAATATAAATGTAACCCCTGCCTTGGACAATGGCTCAAGGCACAGAGTCAGAATGGTTTTATTCCAGGTCCCAGTGAAAATGTTAAAAAGCATTAAAAGAAATTCTCAATTCCTTCAAAAAGGGAGATAAGGCAGACCCACAAAAAAAATGACCAATAGTATAAGAAGGCTTTCTTGGAGACCAATTGGCAAAAGATTCTGTTTATGTTCAAATCTAATTTTAGCCATATTTCTATTTCCCAAAACAAGAAGTAATGTAGTTTCTATTCAACAAAACTCCAAACGGAGACAGGCAACATAGAAATACTTTTATAAAATAGCAAAAAGGATACTTTCATTGATTTTCAATGACTAGAAAATATTCTTAAACGTATCAATTTAGTCACTTATGAAAACAAGTGCCTTGATATCTTTAGTCCTTATTTAACTGTAACTCCACTCACACTATTTAACCTAAGGCCACAGAAAAATGCAGGAGCCAATGAAAAGCACTACTAGAGAGGTTTGCAAGTTAATAAGCAAAGGTGCTAAGATTTCTTTTCTACTATAAGAGAGATGTTTCTCAAAAATATTTCGCTCTGGTTTACCTGTACAATTGCTCACCCAACACAAAGCTTTAGCTATTGTTTCTCTCAATATTCTGTCTTCTAAACAAATCTTTTCCCCCTAAATAATTATCTCTGTCCCCATCTTTGTGATTATTGCAGGACCAACAAACTGCTCTGTTCTCTATACATATTCCCAGAATTTGCAAAATAAGGCACAGCTCAAGTCATAAAAACACTGGTTTTGCAACCTATCTGCACACACCTGGTTACAATTGCATTAACTCACTCATTAAATCAACTTGTACAACTGCTGTATGACACGCCTGTCATACAACTGGATACTCAATCAAATTAAAGAAGTCAGTAATTTTTTTAGAGTCAGTTTAAGAAAGCAAATGATTTTTTGCTACTTATTAGTATTTCACTGTAATACCACTCCTAAAAGTTAAAATACTTAAAAGCTATGTGAGGGCCGGGCGTGGTGGCTCACGCCTGTAATCCTAGCACTCTGGGAGGCTGGGGCGGGGAGGATTGCTTCAGCTCAGGAGACCCCATCTCTACTATAAATAGAAAGAAATTAGCCAAACAACTAAAAAAAAAAAAAAAAAAGCTATGTAATTTCAGTATAATTCATATATAACAAGCTTAAACAAGATCAATGATACAAATAGAATTTTTAAAAATTCACTGAGTGTAGTTTCCTAAACACAATTATATCCCTTAACTTTAGGGAAGTGAGGGAGACGAGGATTACGATCCTATTAAAAATCTAACAAAATCTATGTCCCCTTTGCCCTGGAAAAAATGTATACTACAAAGACACATAAATTCTATATACAATTTTAATGACCCCAGATTATAAATTCTGATCTGGAGAATCTTTTCATTAAATTATATGAGTGACCATGAGTTGGCTATGTAGAGTTAAATTATATACTTACGTGTAGGAGCACATCAAAATGCATGCTTTTATAAAAATAAAAATATCTTTAAAGTAATAACTATGCTGCCCATGTGCTATAAAGCAGCTTAAAGACAGATTTTACACCTGAAAGCCAAATCTCAACTGTACCTAGATGGATGAACCAGAGAATTCAATGGTCTAATTCCTCAAAAATAACCAGACTTTCTTTCCTCTAAGTTAGAATCTGATGAAAAAAAGAGCAATGGCCCAGCTGGTGTATTATAATAGGCAATTAAGGGTAGAGAAAATTCCTAAATAACCAAAGTAAATTCTAAAAAGCATTATAGAACAAAGCCTATATAACTGCCTTCCAAAGGTTGCTTTAGTTACACTGAGGCTGCTAGAGATACTCATAAACAGAAACTTCTTCATCCTTAAAGTTGCAGTGAAAAAAAAAAAAGACAGAAACTTCAGTTCAATCACTTAGAACTTAACATTTAGTAAAATACACACCTTTGTCTAATTTAGTTATACTTGTGTAAGTTACAAAATGTCAAAGTTCTGGGTCCCAAAATCATTTCACTTTTTCATTGGTCTTACAGGACATCAACTATTTATGACATTTAATATATAAAATATTCTATAGGCCAGATACAGTGGCTCACACCTGTAATCCTGGCACTCTGGAAACCTGAGGCAGGAGGATTACTAGAGCTCAGGAGTTTTGAGACCAGCCTAAGAAAGAGTGAGACCCCGTCTACACTAAAAAAAAAAAAATAAAAATTAGCCAGGTGTGATGGTGCATGCCTATAGTCCCAGATAGTCTGGAGGCTGAGGCAGGAGGATCACTTGAGCCCAGGAGTTTGAGATCGCAGTGAGCTACGATGATGCCACTGCACTCTACCCAGGGTGACAGAGTGAGACTCTGCTATAAAAAATAACAAAATATTTTATAGCTTGATCATGTAACTGAGTTAATACTAAAGGCCTTATATTATTATTCTGCATTTTTAGAATAGTAACCAAACACCATAAAGAGTTAGATTCCCAACAACCTGAGAACAAAATCATAAACCTGAAAATGTTAGAACGACCTAAAGACTGAGGGAGAAAAAAATTTTACCAAAAGCATTAAAATTAAAGCTACTAATTAAATAATCTTGGCTGTCTGACTTCCTCTAGAAATCTCCTGCTCTTCTTAAATTACCTGAAGGCAGCAATTAAGGCACACCAACATTTGTGCAAAGAGAGTAAATGCTTGAGGGGAGACACATTGAAAAAGAGGGAAAGGAGACACCAACTGAAAGACAGCAACCTGGAGGACATCTACCTGCTATGCAGAAAATGTAATGCACACTTCAGAAGTCCTAATGGCATTGCTTCATTACAGAATCATACACAGAATCATAACACAAAATCAACTTCTAAGTGTTCAAGTGAAAAGAAGAGTCCACATCTCTCACTTTCAATCAAAAGCAAGAAATGATTAAGTTTTGTCAGGAAAGCATGTCAAAAGCCAAGATAAGCCAAAAGCTAGTCCTCTTGAGCCAAACAGTTAGTCAAGTTGTGAATGCAAGGAAGAGTTCTTGAAAGAAATTAAAAGTGTTATTCCAGTGAACACATGAATGATAGGAAAGCAAACCTGCCTTATTGCTAATAATGACAAAGTTTGAGTGGTCTTGATAAGAGATCAAACCAGCCACAACATTCCCTTAAGTCAAAGCCTAACCTCAGAGCAAGGCCCTAAATTGCTTCAATTCTATGAAGGTCAAGTGAGGTGAGGAAGCTGCAGAAATGTTTGAAGTTAGCAGAGGTAGGTTCATGAGGTGTAAGGAAAGAGGCCATATCCATAACATAAAAAAGCAAGGTGAAGCACCAAGTGCTGATGGAGAAGCTGCAACAAGTTATCCAGATCTGGCTAAGATGACTGATAAAGGTGGCAACACTAAACAACAGATCTGCAGTGTAGATTAAACAGCCTTATATTGGAAAAAGATGTCATCTAAGACTTTCATAGCTAGAGAGGAAAAGTCAATGCCTGGCTTCAAAGCTTCAAAGGTAAGGCTAACTCTCTTGCTAGGGGTGACTTTCAGTTGAAGGCAACACTTACTTACTATTCTGAAAATCCTAGGGCCCTTACGAATTAGGCTAAATCTGCTCTGCCTATGCTCTATAAATGGAACAACAAAGCCTGGATGACAGCACATCTATTTACAGCACGGTTTATTGACTATTTTAAGCCCACTGTTGAGAATTACTGCTCGGAAAAAAAGATTCCCTTCAAAAGATTACTGCTCATTGAAAATGCACCTGGTCACCCAAGAGCTCTGATGGAGATGTACAAGGAGATTAATGTTGCTTTCATGCCTATAATACAACATCCATTCTGCAGTCCATGCATCAAAAAATAATTTCGACTTTCAAGTCATATTATTTAAGAAACACATTTTGTAAGGCTATAGCTGCCATAGACAGTGATTCCTCTGGTGGATCTGGGCAAAGTAAATTCAAAACCTTCTGAAAAGGATTCACCATTCTAGGAGATATTTTGAACTCCTTGCATGAATCATGAGCATTCTTAATGAATACTCAGAGTACTAAGAATACTCATGATTCATGGGAGGAGTTCAAAATATCAACATCAAGCCAGGCACAGTGGCTCATGCCTGTTACCCCAGAACTTTGGGAGGCCAAGGTGGGAGTTCAAGACCAGCCTCGTCAACATAGCAAGACCTAGTTTCTACAAAAAAAAATTTTTTTTAGTTAGCCAGGTGTGGTGGCATGTCCTTGTAGCCCCAGCTTCTCTGGAGGCTGAGACAGGAAGATTCCCTCGAACCCACATGGTCGAGGTTGCAACGAGTTATGATTGGGCCATTGCACTCCTGCCTCGGTGGTGGAGTGAGACCCCGTCTCTTAAAAAAAAAAAAAAATCAACATGAACAGAAGTTTGGAAAAAGTTGATTCCAACTCTCATGGATGACTTTGAGGGGTTCAAAACCGCAGTGGAGGAAGGCCCTGTAGATGTAGTGGAAATAGCAAGAGAACTAGAATTAGAAGTGGAGCCTGAAGATGAGACTGAATTGCTGCAATCTCATGACCAAACTTGAACAGATGATGAGTTGCTTCTTGTGCATGAAAAAAAGAAAGTGGTTTCTTGAGATGGAATCTATTCCTGGCAAAGATGCTGGGAACATTGTTGAAAGGGCTACAAAGCATTTAGAATAGTCCATAAACTAGTTGCTAAAGCAGTTGTAGGGTTTGAGAGGATTGACTTCAATTATGAAAGAAGTTCTACTGTGGGTAAAAGGCTATCAAACAGTATTGCATGCTGCAGAGAAATCTTTTGTGAAAGGAAGAGTCAACTGATGCGGCAAATTTCAACGTTGTCTCATTTTTTAAAATTGTCACAGCCACCCTAAGCTTCAGGAATCACCACCTTGATCTGTCAGCAGCCATCAACATCGAGGCAACGCTCTCCACCAGCAGAAAGATTATAATTTGCTGAAGGCTTAGATGATTAACATTTTTTTTTTGAGACAGAGTTTCACTCTTTTGCCCAGGCTAGAGTACCGTGGTGTCAGCCTAGCTCACAGCAACCTCAAACTCCTAGGCTCAAGCGATCCTTCTGCCTCAGCCTCCCAAGTAGCTGGGACTACAGGCATGCGCCACCATGTCCGGCTAATTTTTTCTATATATTTTTAGTTGTCCAATTCATTTCTTTCTATTTTTAGTAGAGACGGGGTCTCCCTCTTGCTCAGGCTGGTTTCGAACTCCTGACCTCGAGCGATCCTCCCGCCTCAGCCTCCCAGAGTGCTAGGATTACAGCAATGAGCCACCGCACCCATCCCATTTTTTCAATAAAGTATTTTTTTTAATTTTTTGTTTAAATTCTTGTAATTAAAAATTATTAAAATATATTCTTTTCTTATTTTCTCCAGCTCTTGCACTCTATGTATTTTTTAAATTAAGATATATGCATTGTTTTTTACAATATAATTCTATTCTACTTTAATAGACTACAGTAGAGTATAAACATAACTTTTATATGCACAGGGAAACAAAAAGGTTCATGTGACTCGCTTTATCATATTTGGTTTATCACGGTAGTCTGGAACAGAACCCGCAATATGCCTCTCTTTACTTATATTTATAAAATTAGCTGACAAAATCATACATCACTGAGTCCTCAAAAAGTAGACAACTCATACTTTTATTCATTCATTCAACATAAGAGCCGTGTGGGAATGCACCTATCATGCGTTCTGAAGAACACAGCCAATTTTTATTTCTTATTAGTATCCAAGAATAACAAATTCTAATTTTATACACTCTATTCTTTTTTTTTTTTTTTTTTGAGACAGAGTCTCACTCTGTTGCCCGGGCTGTAGAGTGCCGTGGCATCAGCCTACCTCACAGCAACCTCAAACTCCTGGGATCGAGCAATCCTTCTGCCTCAGCCTCCCAAGCAACTGGGACTACAAGCATGCGCCACCATGCCCGGCTAATTTTTTACATATATTTTTAGTTGTCCAATTAATTTCTTTCTATTTTACAGTAGAGATGGGGTCTCGCTCTTGCTCAGGCTGGTCTTAAACTCCTGACCTTGAGCTATCCACCCGCCTCAGCCTCCCAGAGTGCTAGGATTACAGGCGTGGGCCACCGCGCCTGGCCTTATATACTCTATTCTGTTTCCTCCCAAAAGTGTGACAAATATTCCTCAAAGTTTATAAATGCACAGATATGTCTGTGCATATAGTGTGAGTGCACGTGTGTATGATATATGCATCTCAACAAGAACTTCACCCATGTCTGCATCTAAGCCAACAAGGAAAATATGATTTGCAAGTTCTGAAAAGATTCTTGAAGAAAAAGTTTCTGAGCTTTAAAAACGGAGAACAATCTGCATCTTAACAAGTATAATAATTAACAATATAGTAACTAGGAATAATCTAGTATACAGAAGTTCTAAAAAGAAAAAGAGACCAAAAATGAAGAACTTAAAAGTAAAAATTAAACTTGTCTTTAAATAGTTTAAATGAGATAAGCCATAAGGCAAAATAAGAAAAATATATGAAAACTAATAAAAAACCTATAAATAAAAACAAAGTCGAAGTATAAGTTCTTGTAATCAGGATGCTAATAAAATAGCTCAATTAATGTATCACTCACTACTTAATTTAACCAAGTTCACATGGTAAAAGCAATACCCTAAATGTCAACTCTTCAATACTTAAAAATGAAGGTTTAATTAAATTGCCACTTTAGAGTTGCTGTTCCATAAATGACAAGACTCAACATGAGTTCAGCTTAAGTGTATGACAACTATTTTACTATGTTATTAAAATAGAAAACCATCTTTACCACTCTTAAAAATTTGTAATGAGTCCTATGATACTTACGCTGCATAAGCTTTTGCTATCCTCATGAACATGACTTCATCACCTCCTTTATCTGGATGATATTTAAGTGACAGCAAACGATACTGTTTCTTAATTTCTGCTACTGTTGCCCCCTAAAATGAAACCTTTGAGTTAATAAGTGCAATTCAGTAAAGAAATAATACATTCTACTTTGAGTTTAAAACGTGAGCTACTCAGTATTCTGAGACAGAGAAAATGAAGTTTTCATCCCGTATTTTGTCCCATAAATTTCATCCCATGTATTTTAAACAGAATACACTTACATTGTCCAATATGTTTATTTTATTAAGCACCCACTATGTGCCATGCAGTACACTAGGCACTGATTTGAAAGTGAAGCCACATTTAAATATTAGGTTATTAAGTATGGAACTTTCAATTTCCTTAAGTGCTAAGCATGACAGTTGGTATCTCTGACATTTGACTTTGACATTTCTTATTTGCTTTTTTTTTTAACTGTGAAGGTACATACTCATTCTTTCAAATGCATGTTTTGGCTTGTGATTATCTTTCAAATTTTTTTTTAGAGCAATTTTTGTGCAACCATGGATAAGCCATAAATACGTGTTATTTTTTAATATATGAGTTCCATCGTGGAACCAATGCAGCAGATAGCTCAAAATATCAACGAAGTGTTTGGAAGAATGTGGCTAACGAACACATAGTACGTCAATGGTTTGAAAAGTTCCATTTTGGTGATTTTAATCTTGAAAATGAGCCACATGAGTAACCTGAGACCAAGGTGGATAACGATGAGCTAAAAAAGCTGTAGTGGAAGCAAATCCATCTCAACCTATGCGTGAAATAGCAGCAAGGTTTGATGTTACTATTCCAACAATATTGGACCGTTTGAAACAAATGAGCAAAGAAGCTGGATAGAGTTCCGCATGAATTAAATGAGCATCAGAAGAGAAATCATCTTGAAGTTTGTCTTTTTTTGCTGTCATGACATAAAGTCAAACCATTTCTATGCTGTATTGTTACGTGTAACGAAAATGTATTATTTTTGATGATCACAAGCATTCAGCACAATAGCTGAATAAAGATGAAGTGCCAAGACACAGTTCAAAACCAAATATTCATCAAAAAAAGCTAATGGTGTCTGTTTGGTGATCCAGAGTTGGTATTATCCACTATCACTTCATGAAATCTGGTCAAGAGATTACAGCGGATGTCTACTGTAAACAATTGGATGAAATGATGAGGATGCTTGCAATTAAGCAGCCGAGATTAGTCAACAGAGACAGACCAATCCTCTTGCAAGACCACGTCACCAAAAACAACGCTGCTTGAGTTAAAGAAGCTGGACTTGGAAACTCTGTCATCCATCGTATTCACCAGACCTTGCACCAACTGATTACCATTTCTTTCAGGCTTTGAACCACTAAGAAGTGGAAGGAAAGGAAAAATACTCAATTCTCAATAAGCTGTGGAAAACACCTTTCGCACTTTCATTGCCACTTGCTCTCCAGGCTTCTTCACTGCTGGCATAAACAAGCTACCGTTAAGATGACAAAACTGTGTCAAAAGTTTAGGTGCATATCTTGATTAATTGTACTACTTCTTGTTTGAGATATAATAAACTAAGCTTCTGATTCAAAATCAGATTTTTCATATTTAATGACCTAATAAAAGAATACAAACATTTAAATATCAAAAAAATAATCACAATAAATTAAGTCTGGCTCAAAGAACCCTCAAAGCAAAGGTTAACTGTCTAAGGAATAACCTGAGGAATACTTAAGGTTTCAGCTGCTTGTCTATTCCAGTATTAAGTAAATATTTAGTAAGTTGATCTTAATTGTTTCTTAATTAGTCTCAATTTCTATTTTTTTTTAATCAGGCAGCTCCTTGAACCAAAATAGGTTCAAGGAAACTATTTCCATTTCTATTAACTTTTTCATACTGCTTTTTATTGCCTTTTTAATGTTAGAAAATCTCTCTCAATAATCATGACCATAGCAATAAGAAAAAATCATGATATGCAAACTTTTCTTCTACAAAGCAGATAACTAGCTCTCCTTACTTTGTATTATATGAATGTCTGGATCAAGCCATCTCCTGAGCAGAGACTCAAAGTAAAAGAAAGTGGTTGGGGGGTGGGGAATAGAAAGAGCACTGGATTCAGCTTGGCTGCTGACAAACTTGGGACCCCACACAAGACACAAATTTTCTAGGCCTCATTTTTTTCTCTTATTAAAAAAAAAAAAACAGCCAGGCGCGGTGGCTCATGCCTGTAATCCTAGCACTCAGGGAGGCCGAGGTGGGCGGATCACTCAAGGTCAGGAGTTCGAAACCAGCCTGAGCAAGAGTGAGACCCCATCTCTACTATAAATAGAAAGAAATTAATTGGCCAACTAAAAACATATATAGAAAAATTAGCCAGGCAGGGTGGCACATGCCTGTAGTCCCAGCTACTCGGGAGGCTGAGGTAGGAGGATCACCTGAGCCCAGGAATTTGAGGTTGCTGTGAGCTAGGCAAACGCCATGGCACTCTAGCCTGGGCAACAGAGTGAGACTCTGTCTCAAAAAAAAAAAAACACTAAAATATTTCTACCATTAATTTCAGTTCTAACATTCTACTGATATACTAATTTTCTACTGGGATCCATTAAGCAAGTTCAATCAGGAGATCACCTAAGGGGCACACTCAGAAGTTAATCTGAATTA
>CAUYRT010096767.1:0-29570 GCA_963574885.1 Lepilemur ruficaudatus
ACTTTGACAGAGTAGGTTTTTGAATGTAACAAGATAAGTCAACTTGAGTGGTAATATATTTTGGGAAATCAACTCACTACAAATTGTGACTGTAAACATTGTACTGTAAATGCTTTGTAGTTTTCCCCCAATAAAAAAAAATAATAATTAGTCTTCAAAATTCACACATTTTAATTTATTCACTTAGTTCCAAGGCTTTCTAGGAAAAAAAAAAATTTCATTCTTAAACCCATGCCTATGTTAGGTGGTTTTCTTTTTTTTTTTTTCTTTTTTTCTAAATAGCCAGTGATATTTTTAAGTTTAATTTTATTATTAATTCTAAACTAATTATTTTATAGTCAAAGATCATGGTCTGGTTGAAATCTATCTTTTAAAATATATTGAGTTATTTAATGTCTTAATATCTAATGAACTTTATAAATGTTCCATGTGTGTTTGAAATAAAATTCATATTCTTTCATTGGTGAATGAATAAATCTCTTTTATGCTCTTTTAATTCTATTTTAAACACATGGTCCATCTGTTCTAATATTTCTACTTCTGTTCAAATTTGTAATCCTGCAGTATTTTTTTTTTTTTGACTGATTGTGCTTCTCCAGTGTCTTGTTATTTTGACCCATGAGCATATTTTATATTAGGAGAAGTATATCTGTAGAATAGGGAATGATTGATTTCCTCTGTTTTTTTAGAAGCAGCAAAGAGACCAGCAACTTAAAATTATCTTTGTAAACATATTAAAAGATGTGAGCAAATTTGGAATAAGAAAATATGAGAGCTATTCTTTCAAGCATGTGTGTGAGACAGATGAGCCCAAGGGTGACCCTATGTACCTATGTATAGCACTAAGTACAGATGAGCTTTGTCTACCAGAAAACTACTTATTATCCCTAAAAACAACTTCTACCTCCAATTTTCACCCTTTTTCCCCCAGGACGAAGCAAGCAACAGGAAGATTACTCCTTAGATTTGTGCTTCCTAATGGGCAAATAACTCCCAGTGGCACCAAGATAAAATGCAGATTATACTTCAGGGGGCCTGGGAAAGGCCTGAGAGTCTGCATTTCAAACAATCTTCCAGATGATGCTTATGCTGCAGGTCCTAAACCACAATCCAAGTAGCCCAGGCTGGGTTAAAATTCTCCAGTTTGGAGAAGGAGAGAATTGGAAAGAACTGTCCATGCTGACTTTATTCCTGAGAACACCTGGGCAAGAGGTTTTCAGGGCAAAATGTGGAGGGTAACATTATGTGTCCCAAGGTAGGGTCAAAGGAGAAACAAATGCTTCCCCAAATTCCCCTATTTTATACAACCCAGAAGTGCTGGGTTGACTCCTGCCCTAAGACAGAGACACCACCGTGTAAATACATACACATGTACATACATATATATCTGTTTATATAATTTCTCTCTCTCTCTCTCAAAATACATACACATACACACTCACACACACACCATATATTTCTGACATGTTCCCTGTTTTTCTTTTTCTTTTCTAGTTCCTCAGGGTAAATCTTGTGGGAAGGAGAGAGAAGGCAAAGTGATTAATGAACTTGGTAAGGCCCACTCACTTTAAACAATTTAAACAAGCAAGTGAATAATAACATCTCATATTCCAATATCTATAACTCATCTTCTCAAGTCTTTTACAGTCATTCTTCACAAGAGTTGTCTGTATTACTTGTCCTCAGTGTTTTTGCCTCTGAATCACGTTTTAACCCATCTAAACAGGCTTTTAAATTCATTACCCCAGGGCACATTTATAGCCCTGACTCAAGTATCACAAAAGAAATCCATGCAACCTAAAACATTTGCACTCCCTTAATATTTTGAAACAAAAAAAAATAAGAAGAAGAAAAAATTCATCACCTTAAAAGCACTCCAGCAAAGATCACCAATAACCACGTCACTGAGAATATCAAACTATAATTTAGTGTTTTGATTAAATATGAAAGCTCTGTATTTAGACTGCTGAATGTGGAACATTGGTGAGAACTGAGAGTTAATGAAAATAAAACTCTTAAAACAGTGTCTGACACATGGCAAAAACCTGAAAATTTTAGCTGTTATGATCTGACTTGACTTTTTGTCATCATTCGACTCTCTTGTTTTGTTATCATTTGACACTTCAAATATGCCCCAATTGGCTTATGGCAACACATTCCTCTGGTTTTCTTCTGACATTTCTGGCTATTTCTTCTCTTTCTATTTTTAAGTCTCTTACTTCTCTAACTGGCCTTTAGATACTAAAGATCCCTAAGTCTAGATCCTATAATTTCTTTTTATCTCACTCAAAATGATTTCTGCAGATGATCTCATCTGCACCTGTAGCTTCAATGACCAATTTTACACAGATGACTCATATTTATTTTTATTCCAAGCCCAGACCTCTCTTTGGACCATGAGACACATTAATGAACTGTATATTCGACATGCCTTGTTTGAAATGACATCAGCATCTCAAATTCAACATGTCTAAAACCAAATCCATCATCACCCCTCACTCTAAATCTGGACTTCTTCTAAAGTTCCCTGTGTCCATGAAAGACCATTTTTTTGTGCAAGCCAGAAACTCACATCAATGTGAATCTTCCACTAGGTCCTCTTGTTTTTACTTTTGATGTACCTCTAGCATCCATCCTGTTCTCTCCATTTCCACACCACCTGGTGTAAACTTTTATCTTCTGTAGCTTCAATTGTAGAAATAGCTTCTTCACTGTCTACACATACCAAGTTTTAATACCTACAAACTTTATACCATGTTATAACCAAAGTCATCTTTTTAAAACATAAATCTGATGAAGATACATCTCTATTCAAATTCATCAAAGTGCTTTACACTGCACTTCAGCATATAAAAATGCCCTGACTTTGTCTATGAGATTTTATATGATCTAGCTCCTACTTTTTTCATCAGCTACAGCTGAAACCATGCAACTTTGTTCTCTCTGATTCAACCACACTGATTTCCTTCATTACCTCTCTTTTCTTGCTGTTTCCTCCACTCAAGCTCATTGCATACGCTATCCCCCATGTCTGCAATGTTCATCCCTCCTCTCTTGACTTGGTTAACACCTGCTCATCCTTCTGATATTAAGTCGAATATCTCCTCCTCTGTAAAGCTTTCCCTAAGCTCTACACTAGTCAAATTGTCCAACACAGGCTCAAATAGCTCCACTTGACTTTCAGTATAGCACATGTCACTGTTGCAAGTTTACCTTTGCTTGCATGATTATGTGATTTGCATTACATCTTTTCTCTGAGGGAAGTTCTGTTTGGACAGAAATCACAGATTTAACAGAGGATTTGGCAATTAGTATGTACTCAATAAATACATGTTGAGTAACATATTATTAAATGAAATGAAATGAATACGGGTGCATCCCAAATAGCAAGACTGCATTGATTACAAGAAGGATTACCAAGTTATAAGTGAAACCTAACAGAACTGGTTCTGGCACAGCCTTTCAATGGCCTCTCTCTACTTTGCACTATGTATTTTTACTTATAGACACATGGATAAGTAGATAGACAGGTCTTCAACTCTAGTCATTTTTTCTCTTTGTCCTCCATCATCATATTTTCTTTTCCTCTCATTTAAGAGGTTGGTTTGACATTGGTAACTAATTAGTGTAATTTAATACAGAAATGTTTAAAAAGTCATATAGTCATTTTAAAAATTGAAGAAATTTATTTGACAAAACTCAATGCACATTCATAATAAAATTTCTTAACAAATTAGGAAAAAAGTTTCTTCCTTAATTTGATAAAGATGAACTGACACAAAATCTATGGCAAACATATTAATAGTGGAATAAAGAACTTTCTCTCATTTGATTGAGACAAGGATGCCTACTCTCATCAATTGTATTCTATTTTATACAGCAAGTTGTAATAGGAAAGAAAAAATAAATAAAATATGAAATCCCTGGAATAGAAACAAACCCTTCTGATTTATAGATGATATGATTGATAAAATTCAAAATACAGATGTTTCAGTCAGCAATGGACAACATCAGTGGTCCCATAAGATTATAATGGAGCTGAAAAATTCCTGTCACCTATTTATGTAATAGCCATCATAACATTGTAGTGCAACTCAGTACCTGTCCTATGTTTAGACGTTTAGATACACAAATACAGTCATGCATCACTTAATGATAGGAGTATGTTTTGAGAAATGCATCATTAGAAGATTTTGTTGTTATGCAAATAACAGAGAATGTACTTATTCAACCCTAAGTGGTATAGCCTATTACTCACCTAGGCTATAGGGTATAGCCTATTGCTCCTAGGATACAAACCTATAAAACAGGTTACTATGACAAATACTGTGGGTAATTGTAACACGATGGTAAGTGTTTATGTGCCTAAACACAGCTAACCATAGATAAGGATAGAAAAGGTACAGTAGAAATACAATATTTTAATCTTATGAGACCATTGTTGTATATGCAGCCCATCATTGATTAAAACACTGTTGTGCTGTGCATGACTTTGCTTACCATTCTCAGTTCCTCAAGGTGGTCGATCCGGTTATCTACTTCATTCAACTGCCTCCTTCCTATGGGGCAGCTAGATGCAACCTACTTGTCTTGCCCCTCCAATGCTCACGTCCCACATGGATTGAGCAGATATGCCACAGTAACCACTTCTCAATGGAGCTCATGCCTGTTTGCTGTAAACCTACCAAATAGAACTCCCCAAGGGTAATTACTCACTTGGATAATTCCCTGTACCCAAATAAAGTCTTGGGCCTCTGGTTCCTTGTTCTTTCTCCTGCTTCCCATCCATTGGTTGAGCATGTATATCCCGGAGAGTTCTCCCCTTCCTGTTGCCCTACAAAAGTGCTGCTCCCTGCTCTCTGTAACCTGTAAGTAATACACTGCTTCTGCTCTTTCATGTGTTTGGTTGAGTTGCCTTCTCTGTGTCTCATCTGACCAACATACCCAAACCTCACTCTGCTCCCAGTCAGGGCTCTCCCAGAGAGTGGCTAGGATAAGAGTCACAAGGGCATCTGTCAGTATAAATATGTTTCCTATGACAGAGACACCTGGTCATGGGTCAGACACAGGCATTAGGCTGTCCTCTGGGATAAAGAAGTGTCCTGTGAAAGGCACACTGTGAACCTCCTTGACTAAATCCTGGAGCCCCACAGGATAGGGCTTGAGTTTATGGCTCCTTTCCCGAGAGACCTCAAGATCAAATTAGAGGAAAATACAATAAAAATCTGTTTTGTGTGATAATAATATAGCTAATCAGTTTTCTTTTCATTAGTGTGCACATGTTATATCATTTGTCCTTCATTCATTTTTAGCCAACATTTTTCTTTATATTTAAATTGGGTTTCTTGGAGATCAGCAACTTTTGTTCTTATTGAATCTTTAATTTCTGCTTTTAATGAGTGCACTTAAATCATGCATTTTTAATTTAATTATCAACATAGTTGAATTTAAATCTATTATATTGCCATTCGTTTTCTATTTGTCCCATTTTTCATTATTTTTTCATTGTCCCTGCCTTCTTTTGGATTACTTGAGTACTTTTTGTGGTTTCACCTTCACTATTATTGATTTACTAGTTAGATCTTCTTATTTTACTTTTTATGGCTTCAGCAGCATTTACACTGTACATCTTTAACTTATCATAGTCTATGTTCAAATAATATTAAACCACTTCATCTATAGTACAGGAACATTACAGTAGTAATGTTCCACACACCCTATCCTTTTTTATTTTTTGTACCATTGTGTTGCATATTTTACTGCTACATATGCTATATAGCCACAATACACTATTATTGTTAATATTTTTTCTTTGCTTCTCACCCATTTTCTTCTGGCTTGCATAGTTCCTGATGAGACATCTGCTGTCAGTCATAACTCTGTTCCTTTTATGTAATATGTCCTTTTTCTTGAGCCACATTTAAAATTGTTCTCTTTGTTACTAGTTTTTAAAAATTTGATTATACTGTTTCTTGATTTTTTTTTGTTGTGGTTGTTATTTTTCTACGTGGGTTTTTTGGGTTTCTTGAATCTATGGTTTTATAGTTTTCATAAAATTTGGTAAATTTGAGACCATTATTTTTAAAACTATGTTCTCTCCCCATCTCATGCTGGTATTTCAATTTTATAAGTGATTGCCTGTTTAATATCCCACAACTTACTGGGGTTCTTCACTTAAGTTCACTTTTCTTTCACTCTTTTGTCTCTCTGAGTGTCATTTGAGAAAGTTTCTCTTGCTATGTCTTTATGTTCACTGATCTACCGTGTCTAATGGGTTGTTCATTGCATTTGTTGTATTTTTATTTTACATAATGTATTTTTTATCTCCATAAACTCCATTTAATTTATTTTTCTCCTCATTTGCTTATTTTTTTCTATCTCCTTGATTATATCAACTCAATGCAATAGCTCTTAACATTGTTGTCTCCTAGTCCCATTATCTTGGTTATTTCTGAGTTTATTGATTAATTTTTCCAGGTATGGGTCATATATAGCTACTTCTTTACATGCTTGGTAAGTTATAACTGATGCTAGAAATTATAAATTTTATATTGTTCAGTGAACAATATAAAATTGTTCACACTAATCAGTGTTAGATTTTGTAGCATTTCTTAAAATAGTACTAAACAAAGTTCTGGTACATAGTTAATTGTGATAAATTTAATCTTTTCAATGCTTACTTATAAGATTTGTTCAGTTAGGTTCAGAGTAGCCTTTATTCTAAAGTTAATTTAGCCCTACTATAAGGTGATACCCTTCTGAAGACTCTACCCTGTGCCCCAGGAGCTATAACGTTTTTGCCCTTTAGGTTGGTAATACAAATTACTGCCAGCCCAATGTGAGCTCCAAAAATTGTTCTGTGTATTCCTTTCTGTTGCTTCTTTCCCTGGTATGCAAAGATTAGTACTTAGCCAATGATCTGCGGATTTCTGGACTCTTTTTCTTTGTTGTTCCTTTCTCTCTGGAACTTTGCTCCACAAATATTAACCACTTAGACCTCTTTGAACTGTGATAACCGTCTCCTGAACTCAAGGGAACCACCAGGCTCTATTCATTTTCCACTTCCCTGTGCTGCAGCAACTTGAGCAGTGGGTTCATGCACTTTATGTGATTCTCTCCTCTCAGGGATTATAGTCTTCCTATAGTTCAATGTATGAAATTTGTTGTTTTCTATATTTCCTTTGCTTTTCTAGTTGTTCAAGTAAGGGGATGAATCCAGACACTGTTAATCCGTTATGATCAAAAGCAGAAAATTTCCAGATGTCTCTAACACTTTTACCTATGAATATATTATAAAATGCAAATAAAAATGGACCATCTAATGGTATTTGCCATCCTGCCTTTTTTTTTTTTTTTTTTGAGTAATCTACCTTATCATCCATAAGAACTCTTCTTGCCCTGTTAAGACAAAGCATGTGTGAAAAGGAGATTGGTCCTTTTGGTCCACATCTAATTTTCCAAATGGCCACCAATTTGGGGGCTCTCATGTACTGATGATCATACACTGAGTACACCTTTAGAAGCATGAAGCTATCCTTTTAAAATTTCAACATAAGCAAGAATAAAATTACCTTTTCCTTATTTATCTTTACCACCACAATTGGTTGATATTTTCAAAATGAAAATTTATTAATAACCAGAGGGAAGGAAAAAAGAAAAGCATTACAAAACATACAAATAGTTCAAGAAAGATCCACAAAGTAGACCTTTGAAAATCAATATAGTTTATTCCAGCCAAAAAGTGCTCCTGGATTATAACCAGACTGTCTGCCTTCTCACTCTGCCCCTGACTGGGTCCCAGCCTGCTCTAGCCACTCAGGAACAGCCTTTGAGCATGCTAATAGCTCCAGGCACTTTACTTACTTAATGTTTTCACACCTAATTCTGCTTCTTAAATTTTTCATATAGAGAAGCTGAATGGGATTGTGGTGTCTGACACAGAGAAATATTAATATAAAAGTTAGTTTGCAGCTAATATCCAATCTTCTTGTGCTAGAGCACAGTCTAGTCTCATAAATTCACTGTGAGATCATACCTTAATGATAACTTTTGTGCAAAAATTATATGCATATACTAAACAGAGTTTTATTATCTCAAAATGCCTCTTGCCACATTATTTGCAAATGGGATCTCATAATTATAGGAAAACCACTGACCACATTAATATCCCATAGTCATTCCATCTTTTTCTAGATCTGCACAGTGGTACCCAAGAAGAAAACAATATTATCTTTATATCGGGCAATTGAAGCATAATTTCCAAAGAAACGCGAATCCTTAAGAGAAACATGGGGTTTGTCTTCCCTGACAGCTTTTTCCTGTAAGAGTAGTATATATAGTCTATTGCTGCTGTAACAAATTTCCACAAATTTAGGAGTCAAATAACACAAATGCATTGTTTTACAATTTTGTAGGTCAGAAGTCGGCACTGACTTGCCTGGTTCCCTTACTCTCGGTCTTACAGAGTTGCAGTCAAGGTCAACTGCCCTGGGCTCTTATCTGGAGGCTCTGGGATAGAATCCACTTCCAAGCTGCTCATTCAGGCTGTTGGCAGAAGTCCTTGTGGTTGTAGGATTGCAGTCCCCAATTTCTTGCCTGTCATCAAGTAGGATGCTCTACCAGTTCCTTAAAATTGCCTGCATTCGTTGTCACACCTCTCCATCTTCAAACCAGCAACTGAATGACCTTCAGTCCTTTTTACCCTTTAGATCTCTGTGACTTCCTCTTCTTCTGCATCTCTACTACTCCAAAGAACCAGAGAAAGTTCTGTTTCTGATGACTTGTGTGATCAAATATAGCTCACCTGGATAATCCAGGACACTCTCCCTATTTTAAGGTCTGTGACCTTGATTATATTTGCTAAGTTCATTTTGCCCTGTTAGGTGACATAGTCACAGCTTCCAAGGATTAGGGCATGAACTTCTCTTTTATTGGGGGGGGGGAGTGAGTGAGGGTAGGGGGAAGGTGCATTCTGCTCATCATAAGTGGACACACCTTATTATCTTGTTCTAATAATGTAAGTGTTGGATATGGTACAGTAAAGTCAGTGAGGCCACAGGAGAAATTGAGAATGAAGCTTGGAAGTAAGAGGTTTATTATCCCTACAGGTCCTAGACAGGGGTGGCTGAATGCCACACAGGATCACAGGGGAACCACCAGGTTTTGATCAGGTAGAAGACAGGAAAAGACACAGTTTAGGCCAGGTCCTTTATTAGGGGTTGGTGGGAAAGGCAAGGCAGAGAAAAGTAGAGTTTAGGATTGGCTAGTCTGAATAATTTTGGCAGGTTTGGGGCTATGCAGGTGATTGATCTCTAGTGGCCTGGTACAGGGTCCTGGGGAGAGTTAGGGCAGGGGCAATATTGGATTGGTATGTGAGAGTTAAATGAAGGGATGATTGGGACCATATATTCAGGATTGACTCGTTTGCATATGACAGATGTGTCTCAGGAAAGTTGGTATTATCTTTAGGAATTAGCTAGCCCCAGGAGGGGTAGTCTCTTTCCCCAGATCTATAAGGCCCTGAAATGCTAGAGCATCAAGAATACAGAAAGTAAGAAAATCTAGTTAATATAATTGTCTGTGATAAATGGATGCCAAACAGACAAATACAAAATCTAAGAAAACACAGAACACTCTGTTCAGAATGACTCCTCCCCCATTCTGTGGGTACAGATGGGACTGCCAATCACTGAACCCTGCCATCCTTCCAAGGGGGTAGACCCTTAGCCCAGTGTCCAAAAGAACACTTGATAGACTTTAAGCAGTTTTCGTTTACACATGCCCTCAAGCAGATTTGGGGCCTTCTACTATATTTTACCTGAATTATCAAACCTAGAATATTGTGGGCTTGATAGAATTTGCCACTTAGAACTATCTATTTTGTACCTGTTAAGTGATATGAACTGTGCTAATTCCTTTCATAGTCTTCGTCTCTTTTCCATATGTCTTACCTGGTTTCATTATTTGGATGATATGCATGTTGGTCTTTCCTGCTGGTTCCCAGACCATGAGCTGATAGCAAAACAACAGATTAAATTTATCCTGAATTACATAGCAGTGTCCATCTGACATCAGATTATTGCAACTGGTTATTGGAAAATACTATGCCCAAAAGAGCATTTGCTCCATTTTAAGCAGTTTTTATTTAGTGTATGCTCTCAGCTAGGTTTGGGATTTGCTGCTGTAGTATTCTCAAATTGTTCAACCTAATGCAAGAAGAAAAGGAGAGGGGATACATTAGCTTTGCTTATTGATGTTTTCTTCTATTTTACAAAGAACACAATTGAAAGACATTGACTAATAGTAGATGAATATAAATAAACAGAAAGAGTTGTTTTCTACAGTTGATCAATAGGCTTGAGCTGTGCTAAACAATTAAAAGTTAAAGTCTATTGCATTTGACCTTGGCTTCTTTTGTCATACAAGAGTTTTATGGATTAGAAGAATTTTCTCCTAAGCTTACTTAAAGACCAAAAATTCAATGCAACATCCTCATCTAGATACTTACATTTAAAGATGTTTTTACATAATAATTTCTAGGTGGCTAAGCAAATATACCACTCCTTTTTTAAAAGAGCTGGTTTTAAATTGAGGAATCAAAGTAATAACCAAAAGCAATACAGTTTCTGGCTTCTGGAACTATAAAATTAGCTAGGTAATGACATGCTTTTCAGCTGATTAATTTTTTTTCTAGCTGGGACATCTGCTGTCATTTGAAAACTGTCCAGTCTGAATATCTGAAGCAGATGGGAACAGCATGGAAGATGTCAGAATGGCTTGTGGTATAAGTAATATTTGCTTTTTTTGGACAAGCCTTTCTGCAGAAAAGAGTTGCTATTTGCACTCAATTTTAGCCTTAGGCAGTGGTCAGTAATGACAGGTAAAAGTTGGCTTGGCATCAGGGAAGAGGCACTGCCTTCCATGAAGCAAAGTCTCCAGGCTGCTGCTTCATGTTGCTTTGATGCTCACACGTTGTGTGATTAAACACTTGGTGAGACCCTAGGGCTGCCAGCTGGACATGATTTGACACCCTTATTAATCTTGAGAAATGTTCCCACTTTCATCCGATTAGAAAAGTTTTGGAAAAGCCTCTGTGGCATGAGGCTGCATTGCTTCCAGTAGATAATGCCAGTTGGCAGTTATCTTTTCATTAACTGGTCTCAGTGTTTCAGGATAACTCCCGTTTTCATTAGCTGGCCTGAATATTTCAGGATAACACTTACTTGTTGAAATTGCACGAGTAAAAGCTGTCAACAGAAAGTGGATGTTGCCTATTGCAGGCACCTGAGAAATTTTGGAATTCTTTGAAGATCTCCAGAATCCCTACAGCCAGAATACAGCATTTCTCCTTCTGTGATTGGTTTCCCTTTGAAGCCTGGCCGTGAACTTCAATTCCTGGCATCTAACTTGCTGTGCTCTATGGCAGGGCAACCAAAAAGCATAGAGTTCTCAAAACTAAAAACTCGGTCCTTCAATAATAACATTTCTATAGAGTGTTGACAATGGTCTGGACCTTTTTTTAGGTGCTGATATAGTAATGATTAAAAAGAGTGTCTGCCCTTTAAGATCTCACAGTCTAGTGGAGCATCAGACATGATCAGACAGATCATTAAATCTAGCCTGTCCTATAATAGAAATTGGTACAAATAATTAGAACAGAAAATAAGGTGGAAACTTCAGGGGAAATGCTTTTAGTTGAGTCTTTGAAGATCAAAATAATTCATTAGAGTACAAAAGTGACGGAATATAATTCCAGTAAGGAACAAATGTATGAGAGGTATAAGAATGCATCTGTAGGCATTAGGCGTGCATCAAATGAGTGAATAGACAAAAAAGGGACATTCTAGATCAGTGGTTACCAAACTTTGTGACCTCAGAACATCTTTGCATTCTTAACAATTCCTAGGGATTTCGAAGAGCTTCTGTTTATGTGGACTATGAGTATTTACTGCATTTTAAATTTAAACAAATATTTTAAAAATATTTATGTATTAATTCATTTAAAAAGACACATATATAACATGTTAACATAAATAACATATCTTGTGAAAATAATTATATTTCCAAAACAAGAAACAAAATAAGAACAAAGAGTAATATTGTTTTATATTTTTTAAAAAATTTCCTTAATTTCTGGCTTAATAGAATATGAATAGATTGTCACATCTGCTTCTGCAATCAAGCAGCTGCAATATGTTGTTTTGGTTCAAATACCTGGGAAAAATTTGGCCTCATACATATAAGTAGATGAGGAAGTAATGAGTTTTTCTTTTACATCTACTATAAATCTGTTCACATTTATAATAGATGTGATTATAGGTACATCTATGGCATTTACAGCTAATTATAGATATTATTCTTTAATATTACCCCAAAATTCTACAAGTGGCAGTTTCTTAAAAGTTTGTTGCAATAATAAGTGTGTAACTATGTGAATTGACATTTCATAGTTGGTTACATTAAAATCCATTGGTCTCTCGAGTAATTCAGCAGTCTGCGAACTAGAATTTGGCTAGGAGCGTCAACATCGGTTGGTGATTGGATTCAGAAAAGTTCCTGCAATTAAAAATAAGTTTAGCAATTAAACACCCCCGGAATTTTCTGTGAAGGACAAATGAAAATGTGAATTGCAAAACCTTGCCTGGGGCAGGGTGTGGTGGCTCACACCTGTAATCCTAGCACTCTGGGAGGATCCTTTGAGCTCAGGTGTTCCAGACCAGCCTGAGCGAGAGCGAGACCCGTCTCTACTAAAAATAGAAAGAAATTAATTGGCCAACTAAAAATATATATAGAAAAAATTAGTTGGGCATGGTGGCACATGCCTGTAGTCCCAGCTACTTGGGAGGCTGAGGCAGGAGGATGGCGTGGGCCAGGGAGTTTGAGATTGCTGTGAGCTAGGCTGATGCCACAGCACTCTAGCCTGGGCAACAGAGTGAGACTGTCTCAAAAAAAAAAAAAAACTCCTCACTGGGCCGAATGTGACATTTCACTCTGACGCCCAACACAACACAATAGAAATCCTTTCCATTTGTTCCCTGTTCACTCTGGAGGGAGAGCAAATCAAGCCTGAGCTCAGTTTCCAAGACTTTTCACAGGGACGACACCAGGGTGGGGAGAGCTAAGGCCAGTGATAAGTTAGTTTTCCAAGTGTTCCTTTAGAAAAAGCAATAACTTTTAAATATAGATAGAAATTACATAAGTGGTCCTTATACTTGTTACTCTTACACCCTTGAGATGAGTTCACCTTAAATACTTTTAATATAAACTTGTTGACATCATAGTATGCTCACATTCTAAACATACTGTAATTTCAAATGCACACTAAGTGCATTATGAAAGTATTTAGAAACATTTACTTAAAAATTGTAATATATTTTATTTATATTTTCTTTGTTTTCTCTTCTTCAATATTCTTGCAGAAGTGGAAAACAAAGCCTGTAAAATTTTCTTTACAAGACTATTGGATATATTGACCTAAAGAATAATAAATTTTGCAATATTTCTAACTGTTTTGCATAGACAGTTTATTCTTTTTTATAGAACCCTTAACAATGTAAAGCTAGGTTATCAAATTTTAAGTGGCCTCATATCTACCAGCAATAATTTCATGACAATGTTTTTTAATGAACATGTACTAATATGTATGTTTTTCTTTCACATTCTTATTTGTGGAAGGTTTCATCCATCTTGAAGTGGTAATTAATTGAAATGTGATGTTTAGATATAAAAATTAGCATAATTAAAATATTAGGTTAAAATGAGAACATACTGGCATGGCACTCATGAATATTAGAAGATACATTAGCATTTTTATATTATTATTAGAAACGGGGTCTCATTTTGATGGCCAGGCTAGATTTGTACTCGGGGCTGAAGCAATCCTGCCACCTCAGCCCCCACAAGTAGCTAGGACTACAGGTGCATGCCACTTTGATGTATATCAGTGTATTTTCTTTGTTTTGTTTTGTTTTGTTGTGTTGTGTTTTGTTTTGTTTTGTTTTGTTTTTTTGGAGCATGTTCATGCTCTGTCTCCCAGGCTAGAGTACAGCAACAGTACAATTATGGCTCACTGCAGGCTCAGACTCCTGGGCTCAAGCAGTCCTCCAGACTCAGCCTCCCAGAGTGCTGGGATTACAGGTGTGAGCCACTGTGCCTGGCCTCAGCAAATTATTAAACTTTCAGAAAAACTTTGCAAGCTAGGAACTACTTTTACCTATGAAGTATATATTACAGCTTGTGCCACAAAAAGAAGAGAATATACATATTCTAACACAGATGAAACAAAGAAAATATTTATCTAAGAATAGAAACTCAAATTCAGGCAAGAAGAAATTTTATTGAAAAGAATTATTGTAATAGGGTGAATGCTCTAAAACTAAGCTCCCCAAACATGCAAGAGTCACACAGAAAAGAGCTTTTCCTTAATATGGAGGAACAAGGCTAGAGCACCAGGTAGGGAGCATTGGTGAGCACCTGGCATGCCTTAACAGTACTTTAGGGAATGTTTTATCCTAAGCATGGTCTTGGGAGGGGCTGTCAAGGAGGAGAGGGTGGTCATTTCAATGACCAAAGATGGTCCAAAGTTCAAGGGTCCGGGAGAAGAACAAAAATCTAACTAAGGTTTAAGTTAGGTTAACCACGATTGCTTCACTGATCAGTGGGGAGAAACAATTCAGTAATGCTTGATAAGAAGCAGCACAGGATTTAGAGGGTCTGTCTGTCACTAGACTTAATGAAGTACCGTGAATTGTGGTTCTTTGCACTGAGCTGTTTCAAAGGAAATAAAAATGCGGGTGGGAGGAAGGGGGACTGTGGTAATTCTTTTAACCTTTCCTATTTCCTAGGATTATAGGAGTTGAGTAAGCTTCAACATATCACCATCTATTGTAACATGAAGCAAAATTCCCGTTATAGTTGACAAATGGAACATGAGAAAGCATAAACTAATAATAACAATAATAGCAACAAACGTGCCCCATACCGCAGTCTTTGAATGGCACTGAACGGCCCTGAGTGTTCATTTGCCTGTGTGGTGTCTGTTCCTGTAACATATAGGAGACATCATTAATTGTTAAAACATGCAGCTGTAAATCTCCAAATTCAAGGATCTGCATGACTGTTAAATTGAATAAAAACCTAGAATTGTAAAAAAAAAAAATCCATTGGTCTCTCATGCACTATGACAGGACCTTTTACTATGAATGATTTTGTAACATCATACAGTGGTCACTGGAAAAATACTAAATTATGTAGATCTTCCAAATGTTGACACTTTCATTATACAATACCAAAAATCACATTTGTTAATATTACCGCTAATCTCATCCGAAAACTCTTTTAGTCCTGGGAAGCTGTCAAGTTCACAGTAGAGGATACAAATTTTCCAATATCCTCATTTCTGCTCAAAGCTTTAACTTTATCAGTTGTTTTCCTTAAAATGACAAACCAAAACTGAATGCCTATAGTTTGTCTGTTAGTCATTCTTTCAAGTTAAAATGGAGCTCCATGAAAAATAGCAGCAATCACAGCTTGCAACTCAGTCTTATAAGTGCTTTTTCTCATGAACACCGTTGTCCTTGGCATGCCACTGCAGTGCAAGCACATAACATGTTCTTGCCATTTCACCATCCAGAATATTTAAAAAGCCTGTACTCAACGATCAAGATTACATAAAATTAGTGATTTTTTTCTGCATTGTCAGGACATTCTTACACGAAATTGGCTTCCTTTTTTCTGCAAGTGTGTGGAGGAGAAGGACACAATGGCTCCTTGCAAGTTGAGTGCTGCTGCCTTCATTTGTGCTCAAGCACCAGCAATTTTAACCACCTTTGCTTTCAAACCATCAGTGCAAATGCCAACACAGGAGAAGGGCAAATAATGCCCAGCTTCGATCTTGCAGACACCATGAAAGCATCTTGAGTACCAATACTATGGAACTGCCATAGAACTTTACACAGAACTACCATTCTATGTAAAGTTGTAAAGTACAAGAAAGGAAACAGAGAAAAAATGAATTTATTGAGCAACCTCTATGCATTAGGGACTAAAGTGTCTTAGTCAGGGTTCATTTGGTTAAAATGATCAAAGCATGGAAACAAATAAAAATCAAACCTTAACAAACAGCTAAGGCACAAAGGGGCTGCATGGCTTACATAACTAAACTGAGGCCAAGGCAGGGGAATCACACACACTCATGAATAGTTGAAAGTGTGGAAAACACATGATTGGTCTCTCTCCGTCTTTTGACTCGGTCTTCAATCTCTGGCCAGTTCTTCCCGTGAAGTTGGGATATTAGCTGCTGACAAGTACTGGCTCACTCTTCTAACCCTGTCATCAGAAATGAAGAGGTTCTCTCCCATTGTTAGTTTTAACCCAAAAAATCCCAAAGAAAGACTGGTTCATCTTGGGTAACAGGCTGTCTCTGTGGCCAGAATGGGGTGGGAGAGAGAGTATTCAGAATGGCTTCTGGGATTGGCAGGGCCAGCTTGAATCATATGGCTGGACCAGGGAGAAGAATGCTCCCCCAAAAGCAGTGTGGGAGTTGTCGCCTTCAGAAGAAAGGAGATGTTCTTGGCAAATTTAATATAAACTTAATTTAGTGGTAATATATTTTGGGAAATCAGTTCACTACAAATTGTGACTGTAAACATTGTACTGTAAATGTTTTGTAGTTTTCCCCCAATAAAATTTTCGAAAGAAAAAAAATTTTTATAATTAAATTTAAAATTTAATATAAGTTATATATTATATGTAATATAGGTATCTATATAGTTTTAAATATAAATATATCTAATGTAAACCTCACAATAAATTATGAATCAGACACATTTTTAAAATGAGGAAAGTACTCATCAAGGAGTTTAGGTAACTCTCCCAGAGTCACAAGACTATTAATTTAGGGAGCTGCCTTTAAATGCCTATTTCTGAAGCCTCTAAGTTCAATGTTGTCATGATCCCTCCCAAAGAGTCAACTAATCCATAAGCTTAGAAAAACCTGTCTTTTTTTCAACATATTTACTTACTACTAGTTTATTATCCCAATATTGATATTTTAAAAATTACTAATTATTTGATAGTAGAAAATGATGAATTCATCCTGAATGCATGATGAGATGTGTGGTATAAATTTTTGTGACAGCTTATCCATAAAGAGTTGCTATAATATCACATTGTGACATATTAATGACTAATATTTATTAAGTACTTAATATGTATTGAACTGTAATATTAACTACATGATATCTATTTTATAGATATCATGATAATTTTATCCTCACAACAGTACCATTACTTCTCATTTTCTCCCTTAGTTAATGCCTCAAATGCAGAAAGTTCTGAATGGTTTTAATTTGGTAATTAAGTTCTGAAGCCAAAAAGTGACATGCAGCTCTTCTACTCACATCTCGAACCAGAAGTAGTTACATAGTTCTAACTACAACAGGGCTGGGAAATACAAACCTACCACGTACCTAGAAGGAGAAGAACATTCATATGATCTTTAATATTTAGCAGCATAAACACCCAATGTGTCTCTTTTCATCTGCCTGAAGAGTACATTGTTTGCAATCTCAAGGGTTGTTTTTCAGTTGAAGGCATTGCAGTTCTCTAAATATACATCTCCGTGAGGGAAGAGCATGCTAATCTGTATCCAATTAACAATTAGGTTTAAATTACCTGAAAAGCTATAATGTGCTTTGGAAACACGTGAGAATAATGTTCATGATATGGAATTATGCTCTAGTGACAGATCTGGTATGCAGTGTCCTACGAGCCACATGCATGCCTAGACACCTTGAGCTGGACCACAGAAAGTAAGAAATGAGAACACACATAGGATGTTGATTGATACCAAAGACAAATTTTGTAACTTTGCAATTTTTTCCTGGACAGTAAAACTCACAGTGTGCATGCAAGTTCAGTGTTTTTGCCATGGAACTTCTTTTGAGCAGTCTTCCCAATTGTTCCCAGACTTAAGAATCAAAGTCAAGTCTCAGCAATTGTTTTGTGCTCCAATACCTACCTTTCTGGCAAGGCCAAGGACTCAACCATCCTATTTCTCCTCCAAGTATCTGTTCCTTCTCAGGACTGGAAGAGTTAGATGTGCTGCCTGTAGCTCCTTTCAACCCCATTCATTGATAATCAGCAAAAAAAACTACAACATGAAACTGGGGAAGTCACAAAGCTCAAGAATTTTAGTGACTTCTTAAAGCCAATACTCTTAATCTTTATTTTATGACACTCTTCCTGAGATAAGAATAGAAGTGCTTCAATAATTCCAGCCCAAACCATAGATTATTTTAAGAATGAAATTATGGATCCTTGGATACAGCTTTTGGTGAATAATAAATGGCTCCATAAAGCTGTTACACCCATGGTTACAGTGTATTAGAGCTACAGCATACTGATCAAAATCAGCCAAAGGAACAGGCACATAGAGCAGAATCCAGGAAGGATCCAAATGCCGAGTTGCCAGTTGTCCTCTCTAAGTGGACTCACGGCCAGTGCTCCATCAGAGCATGGCAATAAGCACTGAGTACTGCCAACCAGGGAAGCTCACCCAAACCTTGGTGTCTGAAGTCCTTGCTGGCACAACCGACTACCCACATGGCTGATCTCAGGGTCCAGCCCCTATAGAAGTCAAGCTGCTACTGTGTGACCCATGTTCCCATCCCAGATCACATTGTTAGAATACCTGGCACAGTCAGTGCCCACCCTAAATCACGTTGTTACACTCATATCAGAGATGATGTTCCAAGGGCTTAGAGATTACCTCCCAGAAGTCAAGGAAAAAGGCCATACCCTTCTTGGGCAATGTTAAATTCTTTACTAAACACAAATAAACACACACACACACACACACACACACACACACACACACACAGTTGTACTCAAACCTGAAGTTTGTACTTTCACACCTGAAGCCCACTCATAAATCATATATTATCCACTGGGGGAGAAGTAACAAAAGAAAAATTTTGTTTCCCATGGCCAATGATGGCAACTTCTGTAAATATTCCCCTTTACTGGGAAAATTTTGCAAAGAAGCAGGAGTTTTTCAATAATGCATTATGCAATTATCCTACAAAGTAAAACTAGTATCTTTAAAATAAATAGGGTTAATTATGAGATTTTCACCATTTAAAACTGAGCTTTACAAACTCTCCTTTCTGTTGACCTAATTAACTCAATCTCTAGAGTTCTTTGTCTTCACTGTGAAGTTCAGGGCATGTCACTGCTAATGAATAAATTAATGGTGTAAAGGAATCAAAGTCAAAATTAGCATGACATTAGTATCCCACTGCTCACTACCTTTGGGGAAAATTAACTGAATTTATATGATACCTGTTGATGAGAGTATCAACTCTGACAAAAATTTTGGTTTTCTTTTTAGATAGCTTTGGTATGATATTGTCATAAAGTCTGTGCTGTTTCAAAAGCATACTATCTGGACCCTCAATGAATAATGATATGATCCCTTCAACATATATAGTCTTAAAAATATAAAACTTGACACAGTCTCCACTGTGATATTATATTAATTACCTTTTAAATTGATTTTACTTATATTCACCTTATAGAGGCTCTGGATATACTGGGGTGTTACATATTAATGCAGCTATTTTAGGGGATCTAAAGAAAGAATATTCACCTAACTAGGCTTTGGATAAATAATTATGTAAAGAGCCAATATAATAAGAAAGTACCCACTTAGAAATAAGCAACACTTTTCAAAAATGTATATGGTTCATAGGTCTTTGGAAATACGTTAATATGCTGATCTTTCGTAGAGCATGCTATACCCGGAAGTTTTTCAAGAAAAGAAAATAGCAGACCTGGAGAAAGAGACATTCAGTGGCAGCAAAAAGTTAAAATGTAAATGTTATTAAAACCTGTTTCCCACGTCTCTTTCTCCCACTTTCTCCAATAACTTTTTTTGTGTGTGTTCTTTGTTATAATTAAGGAAATGTGTATTTCCAAATATATTTCTTCTGAGTGTTATAAACAGTTTCTCTCAAAGTATTGTTGACATAATTAATATTTGAGAAAGACAGTTTAAAATGTCTGCTAAATAACTATGTCTCTAAGATCAGTGGTCACAGAGCAAGGGAGGTTAACAAGTGAAAGCTAAGAGTGTGACAAGACTGTTGTTATGCTTAAAACAAAAATCAAAGAAGATATCACTATTGGTGATATTGGTAATTTTAATATTTAGAATTCTTTTCATAAAATAAATGCAACGTAAAGTAAATCCTTTTAAAATGGAATGCCAAGTAAAGGTTTGCTTCTTCTAAAGTGGTATGGTGTATTTTATGAGATAAGAAAACTCTCCAGCAAGCCATGTTTCTACGTGTTGGCTTCCAGGGAATTCAAAGCTAATAACCTTCTTCTATCCGTCTCTTGGGGAGGCGGTAGTCTTTCTCCTTAAAGAATGTGGCCTTTTGCAACATATGGGAATCCAGACCTTGTGGATGTATTTATTTATTTATTTATATTTCAGAATATTACAGCGGTGCAAATGTTTTGGCTATAAGAAGTACCTTTGTACAGTTTGAGTCAAAGTTATAAGTGGGGCCATCACCCAGACAGTGTGCATTGTACCCATTAGGTATGATTTTGGCTTTCCCCTCCTCCTTCCTCCCACCTGCTTGATTTCCATTGAGTTTTACTTCCATTTGTGCACATGAGTATTGATCCATTAGTTCCGATTTAATAGTGAGTACATGTGATGTTTGTTTTTCCATTCTTATGATGCTTCACTTAGTAAAATGGGCTCCAGCTCTACCCAGGATAAAACAAGAAGTGCTAGAGCACCATTGTTTTTTGTGGCTGAGTAAACTCCATGGTATACATATACCATATTTTATCAATCCACTCATGAACTGATGGGTACTTGGGTTGATTCCACATCTTCGTTACTGTGAATTGTGCAGCAATAAATATCTGAGTGCAAGTGTCTTTGGGATTGCTGGATCAAATTGTGGATTTAAATCTGAAAACAGGCCCTGTAGCTAGGAAGAGAGTGATGTCTAGACATTTCCAACTTCTATTGCCATGGCTATCCTCTTGGCTCATCATGTCTGAGCCTAGTCATGATGGATATTTTCATGAAAAGAGTTAATTAAATACTAAGAGAGCACAGAGAAAATAAAGAAAGTGTGTAAACATTATTAGTGGCTTATCTTAAACCAAGCTGGTTTCAGATGCTTTCATACCAAAGCCTGTTTGTTCCCAAGATCTCTGAACTCCTCTCTCATTCTGCATCTTTTTCCAGGGGGAAAAGACCATTCCTTATTTCCTGGTAAAATTTCAAAAGTGCTGGTATTTATTTTCTTTCCTCAATATTTTCTTGCCCTCGGTCTTTATTTTTAACTTCCATGTGTGTCCTTATATTATAAACTGTTTCAAGTCACTTCTCAAAGTAAAAAGAGACTAAAATACAATTAAATTGAAAACCAGGCTAATTTATAATGCTAATGAATACTCAGTGAGGGATTAAAGCCCTGGTTTTGGATAGGATTGGCAAAGCGTGTAAATGGCTTATGGGTTACAAAATTCCAAAGGCCCTAGAAGATTTGGTTTAAAAGAATAAACAGTTTATAGTCCTTTTCTGCCGTAAAGAGAGGGCCTTTCCATCTCTGCGAAATAGCAATTCAAAGTAAGGGTGAAATTGATCTGTTTGCTACTTCAGTGTTTCTCACTTTACTTAATTATGATGCAGATTTGCCTTCTCTAATATCCCATTTTGTTGTTTTAGGCAGTCTGTTTTCAAGCAGGCAAGAGAAATTAGGACACACCACTCAGGAAAGTGAGTCACATATGTAAATCATTCTGCTGGGGCAAAGCCCACGGTTTTGTGCTGCTAGTCACACAACGTAGCTTAAAAAGAATTCTACGTATTTACAATCGTCCAGTATATAATAGTGCTACTTCATTTTAATCACCTCTTCCGTTCCTGTTTTCTCCCTGAGAAGAGCTAGGTGACAGCGTGGCATTACTTGGTGGAAGATTTTCTGGTTTTCATTGTATTAGATGATTACTGCATAGTAAATTGAATGGCAAAATGGCACAAGAGATAAACAAAGCTATAAGCCCAGCTACAGAGAGAGAACTTGACACAAAACAACAACAATCTCCTGATATTTATTGTATCAGGACTGCATTATCCCTGCAGACTATTATTGCCATAATGGGCTATACATTTTGCTTCAGTTTCAGTTGCTTCACAGATACGTCATTATTTGCAACGGATGCTGCAATTTCCATAATGGGAGAAAAAAGTGATTAATAAATAGGACCCATTCCCCTAATCAAGATAAGTGAGAAAACAGGGACACAGGACAGAATATGTCTTTACTTCCAATGTCTTCCTTGTGATTCTTTATATAAGAGTTTAAAAGAGACCATCTAAAAAGAAATAAGCTCTTAAATATGTATTCATATTTATAAACTATACTGTATTGTCAAAAATCTTATTAAAATTATTATTATATGTGCAGGTAGTTGTTACTGGTATAAGGAACAGTTTTTTTTTTTTTTTTTGGATATTGGAGGCTTGGGAGAAATCAGAAATAAATTATTACATATTACATGTTCCCAGTTTTGGGAATTAGGACATGGACATCTTTGGAGGTCAGAAAGGAAGCATTTTTCCACATGCCACTGATGGTAGAGGCCAGGAATCTGCATCTTCATGTCTCTAGCTGAACTTGTACAAATATAGAGACCAGGAACCTGCATTTTCATGACATCACTAGGTGAGCTTGTATAAGTACAGAGGCTTAAAGATTGCTTTCAGGCTTGAGTAATCATACATTTTAAAACCAGGTTTGTCATCTCTAGCAATATAATTCCCTCTAAAATTTATTAGGTTTCCTAACTGTGTGCTTCCAATCAGTTCCATGCGTCGTTATCCATAATCAAATTACCTTTCTAGTAATAATGCCTTAATCATTTTTATGAGTTTGCCCTACCTCTGCCTCTCTGATTCTTGCCTTAATGGCAGCTACCTCAAAGCCATCTGAAACATAGGCTGGGATAGAGAAGAAGAAGGCTCACTCCCGCTGTTTTGGAGTTAGAAGCACTTGGTTTTCCAGCTATGTAAGGCTCTAAATATCTCTACGCTCTATTTTCCCATCCACATCTGTCCTCAAATCTGCAAAGTCTTGCTTAACCTCACTTGACATGTAATGCCTTACTAGCAGCAGAAATTAAAAGTCAATACTATAACACTTTCCGACCACTCCTCCTGGATCTACAAACAGTCATGATCTGTCGTGCAGGTGACTGTTTTACTAAACGTTAGACCAAGTTTTGTCAATGTTTCAGAGTACGATATCCATTTCTGTACTTTCGGTGACCAAAAAAAATACCAATGTCTCATATTGTTATTGTTAGAACAGCACCATACTTTATAGATGCCTATTTCTGTATTAAGCAGGATAGGCAAGAGTGCAGCAGCAAATAGACCTAAAATATGATAGTCCGGAGCAGGCGTTCCTGGTCATCTGTGGTATTCCTCCAAATGGTGATTTAGAGACCTATATCTCTTCCCACTCTGGCTCCATCATCCTTTAAGTTCTCATCCTGATCTACATGCACCCAGTAGGAGAAGAAAACAAGGGAAGATATACAAAATGACAAACAACACTTTCACTCATACTTTATTAAATATCGCTTGGTGACATGAGTGACATGTCACACCTAATTTCAGTTGAAGCAAGGAAATGTAATCTATCCATATCCAGAAGTAGAAGAAATATATCCATTTTCTTTTTGTTTTTGGTAAAAGACTAACAGCCTCTATCACACCAGCAAATAATTAATATGTGTTTTTACTTAGGTTATGTGTTGCAGCTTGTAAATAAATAGAAAGACTGATCCTGCAAACGTACATCTATTTGTGTACATTTCATATGGTCCCGGACATATAAAGAAATTTAGCAAATCTTTTCTGGTGATTCTTTTTTTAAGAATTTGGGTTAGAATCTGGTTTCTAAAAACATAGCGAAAAAAGCTTTACAGTCTGGTCTCCAGAAACATTCCATCCCCACCATCCTGATAAACTATCACACTACGGATTGCAGCTCCTGAAGGCATTTGCACTACAGAGAGATTTCTGAACTACTGGAACCCTTCAAAACAAGTGACAGCACATCTCCAATTAGAAAGGGTCATTCCACTCTATCCAGGTCCTTGCCCTCCCCTTGGAATTAGTCCCAGGTGTTCTGGCAGTTCTAGCATAGATTTAGGGGTTGGAAATGTGCATTCTAACCTTTTTGAATCACTGTTTTCTTTATACACTGTACTAATTTCTCACAGCTGTTGTAACAAATTATCACAAACTTGATTATTTAAGACAACAGAAACTTATTCCCCCATGTTTCTGGAGACCAGAAGTTTGAAATCAATATCACTGGGCTGAAATCCAGGTGTCAGCTGGGCTTCACTCTCTCCAGAGGTCTAGGAGAGAATGTTTCTTGTTTCTTCCAGTTCTGGTGAGTTCCACCATTCCTTGTCTTGTGCCACATCATTCCTGTCTTCAAATCCCTCTGCTCTGTCTCCATGTGCTTCCTCTGGAGGATCCAAGTGAAAATTTGTTCCTTGTTTCTTCCAGCTTATAGTGACTGTTGGTATTTCTCATCTTGCGCTACATCAGTCCAATCTTTGACTCTATCTTCACATTGCCTTTTCCTGTTCTGTCTGTGAAATCTAACCTATGTCTCTCTTATAAGGTCACTTCTGATGGTATTTAGGGCCCATCCAAATATTCTAGAATAATTCCCCCATCTCAAGATCCTTAAGCACATCATCTGCAAAGACCCTTTTTTCCCAAATAAAGTAACATATGCAGTTTCCAGGGATTTGGATATGATATCTTTCGGGAGATCATTTTTCAATCTACTATATAATATGCCCAATATCAAACTTCTATTTTGGAGAAACTTAAACACCAGAGTTTGAGAGAGACAAGTTGAGATATGCATCCATGGAATATGCTTACCAATTAAAATGCCTTCCATGCACCCTCTTTAATTTCTCCCCAGAGACTGGAAAAAGAACAAGCAATCTGTCTTCTTTCTTTCTTTTCCTTATAACGGTAAGAAGTTCACACAAACCGAGTTATATGGTAGATTCAACATAGTTTTACTTGGAAGTTTACACAAAAAAGTTGAGGATCTTATTAAAGGAAAATACCATCAGAAAGACACTTCCTCTCTGGTATAAATTCACCTGCTATCATCTCTAATGATTCAGTTTTGTTTTGTTTTCAATTGAGAATCTTAGAGTTCTACAACCAAAGGGGGTCACTGAGATTTTCTATTTCAATTCCTTCATTTTGTAGATGAAAAAATATACCCACAAGGAATAAGCTTCTCACCAATGTTACAAAGTTAGTTAGCTTACAAAATTACTCCATTTTTCCTTTTGCCAACACTTTAGTGCTCTGACTTTTTAGACCAATTGCCATGACCATTTTCTTTACTGTTACACACAGAGTTGCAATGTACCTTTCTAAACGATTAATCATCCCTAGTATAGAAAGGTTCAGATGTTGCCCTTTAAACTCTCTATCCACATTAGAACATACAATAATAACTCTCCCCCAGAATCTACTTCAAACTTCAAGGACAATGTGGACAATGTGGACAGAGAAGATAAATATAGGGGGAGGAAATTGGAGGAAATCACTGCCATGAGAAATAATGTCTTTTTCACTAGACCGCCATTACCTCCCTAACGAGCCTAAATTTTAAAATAGAAGTAAATGGAAAAAGTGTAAATTAACTTAATTTTTAAAATGCAAGAGGAATTTAATACATGATCTGGGTGGGCAATTTTATTATAATAGCTTTTAAAATCATTTTCTCATAGTCTTTAATGTCATCCCTTAATATGCTATTTCATAGTAATGATTTGTTTTCATGGTGCTGTATTTGTCCTCCCATCCTCCCCCCATCTCATGTTGCAATTTGATTTCAGGCTGGGCTCAATGGCTCACATCTGTAATCCCAGTCCTTTGGGAGGCTGAGATGGGAGACCCAGGAGTTCAAGTTTTCAGTGAAGTATGATTGTCCCACTGCACTCCCGCCTGGGCAACAGAGCAAGATCCTGTCTCAAAAAAGAAAGAAATTTTATTACAGTGTTAGAGGTGGGGCCAAATGGGTGGTGTTTTGGTCAGGGGCAGATCTCTCATGAGCAGATTATTGCCCTCCCTTGTCGGGTGGGGGATAGTGAGTGAGTTCTCACTCTATTATTTCCCACAAGACGTGGTTGTTAGAAAGAGCCTGACACTCTCTCTCTCACTTGCTTCTTCTCTCTTGCATGTGATCTCTTTGCACACCAGCTCCCCTAATCACCTTCTGCCATGAGTGGACCCAGCCAAGGACCTTAATCAGAAGCAGAAATTGGTGCCATGCTTTTACAGCTTGTGGAACCATGAGCCAAATAAACCTCTTTTCTTTATAAATAACCTATACTCAGGTATTCCTTTAAAACAGCACAAAAAGGCTAAGACACATAGAAATTTGAAAAGAAGCATTACCTGTGAGGCTTTTCTTGAAAAGTATAAAACGGAATAGAGTAGATATCAAATAGAAAAACATAATGACCCATGACACACATTTTATCTCCTTACCCAGTGTTTACATGCTAGCAACTCATTCAAGCATCAGAAACATTAATCAATTCAGCTCAGCAGTGAAACAACAAATTGAAATTATCAAGAAGATTATGGAAAATAAGTGAATGAATAATATGCTGAATTTTCTGGCCATGGAACTTACAAGCATACCAATGAAAGCCATTTTGAACCTGGTTTGTTGTAGAGCATTTATAAACTCTACCTCTATATTTATTTCTAATTATATATGACCTATTGTTGCTTTGTCAATTCTTATAAATTTATAGGATTTATTTTATATTTTGAATATCCCTTTATTGAATGCCAAACTATTTCTGGTTTCAGGCTACTAAAGAGAACTTGTATATTTCCAAATAGATATCATAAAGTCTGAAGTAGTGATAAGTCACTTTAGTCTACATTTCCAGCAGTTGAGGGTGAATGAAGTACCATATTGGATGGGAAAAAGAAACATCAAGAAACGAAAAAATAAATGTAGGCATATGCTGACTGTCTGATACATCCCATGCTTGACACCATATTAGGCAGTTATTTTATCTATATAATTTCCTCCTTCTCCACTCCTTCCCCACTTGGTTAACAGAATGAGCATTGGGATACCTTGTTCTTGTGCCAGATTTTCCACTACAGCAATAAGATTTCATTGATTCTCTTAACTGCTGTGTTTTCCTCATCTCGTAAATGAAGGATTTAGAATGAGCCATTGCTAAGATCCCTTTCCTTCGTGCTCTTCTGCATAATATAGAACCACCTTAGTAGCCCCTCTTGTTCCAGTGCATTCCTGCTCACAATTAGGAAACTACAGTGTACCCATTTCTATAAAGGTGAGGCCCAGGGTCCTTAACTTGAATAGAAGGATCATTTTGCTTTGCCAGGAATGGCTTGTTGTAAGACACATTTTGGAAATATTACTTTTTGTGCCCTTGTTAAACTCTTTGTGCGCCTCCAAATAGAGTTAGAACATAGTATAACTTGTGTGGTGATGATACAGCTATTTAATCTATTGCCATGCATTTTTTTGTTTGTTTGTTTGCTTCTTTGTTTTTAATTTTTATTGCAGGATATTGTGAGGGTACAAACATTTTGGTTACATTTTATATCATTGCCTCTCCCTAGTGGAGGTTAGAGGCCTGCCCTTCCACCCTACAATGCACACAGTGTCCTATAGTTGTGAGTTTAACCACCTCAACCTCCCATCCCTGGAGAATATTACTACCATGTGAGCACCATTGTGTTAATCAGTCAGTACCAATTTGATGGCTAGTACAAGTGGAGCCCATTCTTCCGATCTTGTGTCACCTCACTTCAGATAATGGGCATAAGCTCAATCCAGGAAAATATAAGAAGTGCTAGATCACTGTCATTTCTCATAATTGAGTAATATTCCATTGTATACATATACCAAATTTTAACAGTACACTCATGAATTGACGGGCACTTGGGTTGTTTCCATATCCTTGCAATAGTGAGTTGTGCTGCCATAAATATTTGGGTGCAGATGTCTTTATTATAGAATGACTTTTGCTCTTTTGGGTAGATGCCTAATAGTGCTATTGCTGGATCGAATGGTATTTCTGTTTTTAGCTCTTTAAGATATCTCCGAATTCTTTTCCACAGAAGTTGCACTAATTTGCAGTCCCACCAACAGTGTAAGAACATTCCTGTCTCTCCACATTCTCGCCAGCATTTGTTGTTTTGGGATTTTTTTGATAGAGGTCAACCTTACTGGGGTTAGGTGATATCTCATTGTGGTTTTGATTTGCATTTCTCTAATGATTAGAGATGTTGAGCATTTTTTCATATGTTTGCTGGCCATTATTATTCTGTCTTCTTTTGAGAAATTTCTGTTCATTTCCATTGCCCATTTATTGACGGGGTTGTTTGATTTTTCTTGTTAATTTTTTTAAGTTCTAGATAGATTCTTGTTATCAGCCCTTTATCAGATGTGTAGAGAGCAAATATTTACTCGCATTCTGTAGGCTGTCTATTCACTCTAATGATAGTTTCCTTGGCTGTGCAGAAGCTTTTTAATGTGATCAAATCCCATTTATTTATTTTTGTTGCAGCAGTGATTGCTTTGGGAGTCTTCTTCAAAAATTCTTTGCCTATGCCAATGTCTGAAAGGGTCTTCTCAACATCTTCTTCTAGAAGTTTCATGTCTTAGGTTTAATTCTGTTATCCATCTTGAATGGATTTTTGTGAGAGGTGAGAGGTAGGGATCCAGTTTTATTCTTCTGCATGTAGGTAACCAGTTTCCCCAGCACCATTTATTGAAAAGAGATTCTTTTCCCCAATGTATATTTTTGTCTGCTTTGTCAAAGATTAGATTACTGTATGCAGATGGGTTCATCTCTGGATTCTCAGTCCTGTCCCAAAGATCTATGTCTCTGTTCTTGTGCCATTGCCAAGCTGTTTTAATTATTATTGCTTTATAGTATAGCTTGAAGTTTGGTAGACTGATACCTCCCAGTTTGTTCTTTTTACTTAAGGTTTTTGGGCTATATAAGGTCTTTTCTGGTTCCATACAAAGTGTAGAATTATTTTTTCTAGGTCTGTAAAGAATGATGATGGTACTTTGATAGGGAGTGCATTAATTCTGTAGATCACTTTAGGTAGTATTGACATTTTAATGATATTGATTCTACCAATCCATGAGCAAGGTAGATTTTCCCATCTGTTTACATCTACTACAGTTTCTTTTATTAGTGTTTCGTAGTTCTCCCTGTATATGTCTCTCACATCTTTCATTAGATGTCAGATATATTCCTAGATACTTAATTTTCTTTGAGGCTATAGTAAAAGGTATTGCATTTTTTATTTGAGTTTCAGCTTGACTATTATTGGCGTACATGAATGCCTCTGATTTGTATTGATTTTGTAACCTGAGACTTTACTGAATTCATTTATCAATTCTAGGCAAAGAGTGAGA
>CAUYRT010096769.1:0-23046 GCA_963574885.1 Lepilemur ruficaudatus
GAGACATAATGTTAGTCTTAGGCTATTCATTCCCAAGAGGGAAAATATATCAGTTATAACATGAGAAAGGAATGATGTATGGATATTCTACACTTATAACACTTAGTATTTTATGAGGATGTTTGCATGTTGGCAGCTTTGCAATAGCTCTGTGTATTAGTTTGCTAGGGCTGCCATTACAAAATACCACAGACTAAAATTAAAACACAATAATGTATTTTCTTAAAGCTCTGAGGTTAAAAGGTCAAGATCAAAACATCATCAGGTTTGATTTCTCCTAAGACTATTCTCCTAAGCTTGCACATATCCCGTTGTGTCCTAATATGATCTTTCCTGTGTGTGTACACATCCCTGATGCTCCTGTGTCCAAACTTTCTCTCATTATAAAGACCCCAGAAAGATTGGATTAGTGCCTATCCTAATGGCCTTATTTTAACTCACTTCTTTAAAGTATCTATCTCCAAATACAGTCAACTTCTGAGATACTTGGGGTTGGGCTGGGACTTTATCATGGATTTGGATAGGGACACACTTCAGCCAAAACATTCTATTATGGAACAAAGAAGAAAATCTCTGTGTATCTCAGTGTATAGAATATGAGTGCAGGCCGGGCGCGGTGGCTCACCCCTGTTATCCTAGCACTCTGGGAGGCTGAGGCAAGCAGACAGTTTGAGCTCAGGAGTTCGAGACCAGCCTGAGCAAGAGCGAGACCCTGTCTCTACTGAAAAAATAGAAAAAAATTAGCTGGACAACTAAAAATATATAGAAAAAATCAGCTGGGCATGTTGGTGCATGCCTGTAGTCCTAGCTACTTGGGAGGCTGAGGCAGGGGGATCACTTGAACCCAGGAGTTTGAGGTTGCTATGAGCTAGGCTGTCACCGTGGCACTCTAGTCTGGGCAACAGAGTGAGATTCTGTCTAAAAAAACAAACAAACAAAAAAAAGACCAATATCAGAGCAAATATTTATTTGGTGTCATAACAATCATTTCCTTTAAAGTTTAAAAATTTTAGGAACATTTCCCTAAGATAGAGAGACAGACACCAATCACAATCATGATTATTAAACAAATCCTCTAACCACTCCTCTAAAGATGATGTCTGAGAAAAGTCTTTCTGTTTTGCTGAGGACAATTTTAACAGGTCAAGCAGAGGAACTTCACCAGTAGAGAACAGAGCGTAGATTTAAAATGATAGCTACTTAATGGTATTTTCCATAGGTAATTAAGAGTCTGTAAGGTAAATAAATAGTTTTGATTCTGTAATACCTGATTTCTTAGAATTCTAAACCATTTACTTCCTTTACTATAAAAGTATGAATCTATTAATCAATTTAAGCCTAGAAAAATGAAAACCTCTCCCAATGTTTGTTTATATCTTTTATTCCATACTACTCATCTCCACCAAAAAAAACTTAATAATAGAGATTTCATTCATTGTTATATAAAAGATGACCATGTTATTAATGAATATTTGTGGGGACAAAGTTTTTGAAAGAGCAAATACAGTTTTTTTCTTATTTATTCCAATTTATTTCAGTCATTTCCTAGTTTGGAGAAATCCTCTCCTGTCTAGCCAGAAAATGTCCCTACTATTAAACAAACATTCCAGAAATTTATTGATGATAATAATGGACACAGTTTAAATTCACATGCAGTATAATACCAATTGTTTCATGCATCAACCAGATGCAACTAATATAAATTTATTACCTGTTATTTGCCAGGGACTGAGAATAGAGCAGTGAAGAAAAGATAAAGCTTCTGTTTTGCTCATCCAAACATACTATTGTACATGGCGAAGACAAATTTTAAACACGTAATTGAAGAAAAATCAAAATGTCTGCTAGTGCTGTGTTATAAATAACAGTGCAAATGGTAGTTTATGAAAAACATGACAAAGGATAGTGTTATTTTACATAGGGTGTTTATGGAAGCATCCCGAATACAGGCACCTTTGAATAGAGTTCAAACTAAGGGTGGGATGAGAATATCACAGAAGAAACAGCATTTGTTCAGCCTCTGAGGCAGGGTAACCTAAGTATGTCCGAGGATTAATGAGTAGGAACAGAGTAAATAAGATGGAGGATAAAAAAAGATGATCTTGCCAAAATAATCAGAAAATGCATCATAAGTGAAAATGCAGGGCTCAGCCTCAGTGATTTCTTTGGGTCGTACTAAATGAGATGAGTCGAGTCAAGGTCTTCATGGCCTAAGTTGTAGTTTTAAAAGGATACTTCCAATTGTTGTATGAAGAATGTACTATAGGGAAACAAGTATAAATGTGAGAGATCAGTTATGAGAATATTTACATAGTCCAATGAAGAGATTATAGGCTTAGAGTATAGATGCAAAAGGTGAAAAACTTTTCTTTCTTGAAACATTCAAAAAAAGATTTGACAAATTTGTTAGTGGTTTACTATATGACAGAGAGGAGTCAAAATGTTACTACCAAAGTCATTAACCTGAGTAACTGAAATAGCAATTTTTCTTAAAACTGAGATGGGGAAGAAGGGAAGAAACAAAAACATAAAAGTGGTGGGCAAAAAACAAGAATTTGTGTTTGTAAATATGAATTTTGAAATGCCTGTTAAATATCTTGGTGGAGACACTGAGTAGGTGATGTGATGATATTTGCCTTGAGATCATGCACTGAAGAAATTGACAATATGATGCTTTTATCTAAGCAAGGTAAAAATATTATAATATTGCTGGTTCAGAAACTATTTATATCAATACTACCTGAAAAAAATGCTCCTAGATAATACATTATATATATGTAAATTGATTTTAACATAAAACTTGAAAATAAATGGAGTGTATCTCAGGAATATTTAGGTGGATGGCGTTGGGTTTGTTTTAGGGGTGGAAGGATGGTTCCAATGGTCATCCTTTAATATATATTATTCCCAATTGACCAGAAATTAGAATAATTCCCACAAGGATAGTAGAAACTTTTCCACTAACTTCTTGGCAGAAGATTCTAGTATGTTGTGGGCATGCAAGCTGAGGTTTGTCATTTCAGAACACTAGATGTGGCAGTAAAGAAGAAATATTTGTAGATTATTCATGTAGTAGAGTAGGTAACATCACAAGATTTTGATAGTGGCAATGTCTGCCCTATTAAGTGAACCTAGTCATGATTCCACTACTTCTGGCAATACTAACACAAGAGACAGACATGAGCATCTACTTGGGTAATCTCCCCCAAAGAAGGTATTGATCAGAATTGATCAGAATTCTTTTCTTAAGAGCCCTTGCTACAGAAGAAAGGATTCTTAAATTCTTGCCAAGTCAACTGTAATTCCTTTAAATTTATTTAGTTCTTATGCATCTATACAGACATGGGATGTTAGTGAATGGTATAAACCATAAATAACCAGTCACGTTTTAGGGAGGGGTTCAGCCAATTGTTATAGTAGAGTTCTTTTTTAATTTTTTTTATTTCAGCATATTATGGGGGTACAAATGTTTAGGTTATGTACATTGCCTTAGCCACACTTGAGTCAGAGCTTCAAGCATATCCATCCCTCAGATGGTGTGCACTGTACCCATTAGGTATGTATATACCCATCCCTTCCTCCCCTCTCCCATTTGCCTGACACTCAATGAATGATATTACTATACGTACACTTAAGTGTTGATCAGTTAAAACCAATTTGATAGTGAGTACATGTGGCGCTTGTTTTTCCATTCTTGTGATACAGTTCTTATAATTAATGTAATGTGCTTTTTGGGAATGTTTTCTAGTATCTGTCTGTAAACTTTGTCTTTGTGATATATGATTGGTAGATGAACCATAAGAAAATTTTAAAAAGTGTTTCCATATTATCATTTTCACTTGTAATTATCAGTATCATAATGACAGTACTTATTTTAATGCTTCACACTGTGAATATACAGCAATGTGGCCATGTATATTAATAAATTTTATATATGCTAAACTGGGAAAATTTGTTACACCATATCCTAGCTCTAAAGAATATAGTGACACACAGGCAAACATTTTGTCTATTTATGTCTTACTTGATAATTGAGGATAATGTTATTCCTAAGAATTCCTTTCAGCCTCTCAAATATTAAAATCAGATGTAGGGAAATGAAGTCCTCAAAGTCACGATTTTTTGCTAGACTGATAAAATTTATTTTTTGATTCAAATTACACCTATATGAATAGACTATAAAAATGTATACTAGGCACCTACAAATGGTCTTCTAGAATATTAACATTAAATTAGATTTAAAATTGTAAGTTATTATATAGGTTGTTATTTATGTACAACACTAAGAAAGACTCTTGAGCATACCTAAATGTTGAGTTTTAGATAAAACTATGTCCTTAGCCAGGGAACATCCATTCTCTAATAAGTAATTGTCTTTTAGACAGACCATTAACATAGGCAATGATTAATATGACATCGTAAATGATTTAGCAGCTGGCAAACATAAAGTATCTTAACGGGATTTAACTGAATTGTAAAAATTTGAAACCTCAGTGTTCCATAATGACTTTCCAGTAATTGTGCTAAATGATTAATTTAATATTAGCTATATTTCAAATTAAACTCAGGTGTGAAAGTGTGAAAGTTTACAACCTTTAAAGATCTCCTTTGGATTTAGCATTAGATCCATTTATTTCTTTCTGCAAAGAAAATAATCATTATACTTCCTCATAACATTTCCTTGCTTTCAAAATTATTGAACCAAAATGTAATAGATCAAACTACAATCTTATTTTCTGCTAAATTTCACATGAGGTACTGGAGGAAATTTTTAAAACACCATATAACTTTGTTGTATTTTGATTTATACCTATGTAGTGTACTTTTTAATAACACAAATTCATAAAAATAATGCTGGTCAGCATTTAAAAGGTAATACTATCCAGGTCCAGTTATCAAATATATATGTATAAGTGGACTTCTGTGTATGTATGTGTACATGTATACATTCACAAAACACAAACTCAAAAACTGACACATTTATCTAGTTTTGCATATTTCAAACTGTATACAAATTGTATTTAACAACTCTAAATATATAACCATCCACAATTTATGGTTTTTACTCAGTTATTTGTGAGATTTATCCAGTTCATATGTGCAACAACAGTTTATTCATTTAAACTCCATATGTTATGTCATTTTAAGTATTTAAATGAATATGCATTTAAATTGAAATGCATATTTCAATGCATTTGTTCATTTTACTCTTTGTGGACATATATGATTTTATCCAAAGCTTTGCTATCAAAACCAATAATATAATCAACATTCTTTCTCCACCCCCTTTTTTGATTTAAACAACAGACATTTATTTCTCACAATTCTGGAGGCTAAGTCTAAAATCAAGGTGTCAGCTGATTCAGTTTCCAGCAAAAGCCCGCTTCCTGGCTTGCAGACAGCCACCTTCTTGCTGGGCTCCCATATGGAAAAGAGAAAGAAGCTTAGTCTCTCTTCCTCTTTCTGTAAGAACACTTATCCCATCACGGGGGCCTCCACCCTCATGATCTCATCTAAACCTGATTATTTTCCCAAAACTCTACCCCCAAATACCATCCATTGGGGGTTAAAAGCATCAAAACATGAATTTTGGGAAGACGCAAACCTTCAGTCCATAACAGTTGATGAAAGGTGGGTGAAAGGGGTATTCTAACAAGGATAATGCAAAGATGAGGTGTTTTTGCTTTCCAACATCCACCTCAAACTTAGTGGCTTAAAACAACAATTTTTATCATATCTCATGATTCTGTGGGTTGACCGAGGATTGGTTGGCAGTTCCTCTACTGGTCTTGCTTGCGTTCTTTCTTACAGTTGTAATCAGTTGGCAGCGGGGGCTGCTACTGGGCAGAATGTGTAGGCTTCAGGTGCTGAGAGGCCAGCTGGCCTTTCTCCACATGTTTTCTCATGCTCCAAAGCCTCTCCACGTGGCCTCATTCTGTAGCAGGAGAAATAAGACTTCCTCCATGGTAGCTCAAGGCATGTCCAGATGTTTCAGTCCTTCTTAACTCTTGGGCACAGAAATCCAGAAACATCACTTCCTCCAAATTCTATTGGTCAGTCATAGGTCACATACAGATTAGCAGGCAGAGAATGTATACACATATGAGACCAGTTTTAATGCTGGGAGTGTCACAAGGAACAGAAGAAATGACACCAGGCAAAACTTGCCTATTTCGCAGCTTGACTTGGAGCCAGTACCAATGCCGCACAGCAGATTTATTTAGGAGACAACCTTGACTTTGGGGATCTGGGTTGTGAAATAGGGTTATATAAGATTTTGGAGTCAGGCATAGAATCAGAAAGACTCTCAATAATTTATTCATTTCCTCTCCACGGCTCTACATATGTTTTTAATAATCTGTTCAATGGAATAAAGATAAAGCCATTTGAAAGCATTTGAAAAAAATATATAGAGAAATGTCCTCATCCTACTATGGATAAGGAAGACTTATCTATGTGTGAGACATACAAGAAGACAATACAAGATAGTTTTCAGAGATATTTATTCAGAAGTAGAATTTTTTGAATAAAAGATACATGGGTCTTCATTTTTCCTAAGTGTTACCAACTTGCTGTCCTAATTAGATATATCAACTTACAGCCTAATCCACAATATGAAATTTCAACTTTTCTCAAGCTCACCAAGGCCTAGTTGTATCCCTTCCTTCCTTCCTCTCTCTATATCTTTCTTCTTACTTATCTTCTTTCTTTTTCTGCCTTGCTTCTTCTATTAAATCTAGTCATTGTGGTGAGTGGGGAAATGTATCTTCTTGGAATTTTAAGTTTAAGTCCTTAAACTACAGTGAGTTAAAACATCTTTTCAGTATTTCTTAGCCACTTTTTTGTCCTCTGAAAGTTTCCTGGTCACACCTTTCTCCCTTTGTCATATCGAATTTTTGATTGATTTGGTTCGGTTTCTATGTCCTGTTAATATTTTGTATATAATCTTTTTTTTTCAGTTTTCTGTAGCAAATGTCTTTTCCTAAATGTCTACTTATCACATTACATGTTTTATAATATCTTTTTTCACATGGAGGTTTTCATTTTAACATTATAAGATTTATCATTCTTTTGCGTATAATTCTAAGTTTTTTTCTTGTTTTAGTAGACTCCTCCATCTTTGAGGTTTAAGAAAGTTTCCATATTAGAAACACAGTTTTAATGTATTTTATACCACAGTTTTAGGGTTTTATGGTAGAAGATCACAGAGCTGCTGCGCCCACAGAATTTTTGTAACAAAAAGTCTCAGAATTTTATCAATAACAATCTTCATTATAAATTATTCTGAACTATAAAAGAAAACATTAAAGTGTTTATTTAAAATAAAAAGCATAGAATTCTATAATTTGACACTGTTATATGTGTTTTTCACTACATGTGTAATTCATACTGGATAAGAAAGACATGCCAGTTAAGCACTTTTTTCCCGTCAAAGCATTGGGGCTTTGTTGAAATATTACATTTAACTAGCAAACTTTCATCTTTGAAATATGTTTCTTTCACACACTGGTAAACTATTATAGAGTTTAAAATCAGCATTGGTCTCATGGTTAGATATTTACTAATTAATCAAATCCTATTTTGAATTTTTTTTCTCTAGGATTAAACTGAGAACACATAAAAACAAAACTTCTCACTACCTGTGTGTGAGAAATTATTTTTCCACCTCTGTTTTTCACATGGGTGGCCACCTGTTTTATAGTTTTAGTGTAAATAATTTTCACCTCCCTGGTTAAATTGAATAAGCATTCTATTCTTTTCGATACTATTGAAATTTGGAAAGTTTTCTTGATTTTCCTTTCCTCCTAGAAGAAAACACAGGGAAAAATCTGTTGACATTGGTCTTTGCAATAATTTTTTAGATATGACACCAAAGGCATAGGCAACAAAGGCAAAATAAGCAAGTGGGACTCTACCAAACTAAAAAGCTTCTGCTCATAAAAAGGAAACAATAAAAAAATAAAAAGATAGCCAATTAAATTGAAGGAATTATTCATAAACCAAATATTTGATAAATTGTTACTATCTGAAGGATGTAAAAAAAAATCCTTACACAACATAATCGCAAAACAAAATAAAGCAATTAAAAAATGGGCACAATTAACATATCCATCTCTTCACATAGTTACCTTTTGTGTGTGTATGTGGTGAAACTACTTGAAATCTACTAGCAAATGTGTCATATAAAATATAGTATTATTAATTATAGTCATGTTGTACATTAGATTTCTAGACTTATTTAGCCTACATATTTGTGAACTATATATCTGACAAGAGATTAATACCCAAATTATATAAGAAACTCACACAATTTACAGCAAAAATATAAAATAACAAAATAGAATAAAATAACCCAGTTAAAAGTATACAAAAGACATACATACAGTTTTTCAAAGAAGACATAAAAATGGCCAAGAAGTATTTGAAAAATTGCTCAACATTACTAATCATCAGGGAAATGCAAATCAAAACTACAATATCATCTCATGTGCTTTAGGATGGCTATTATCAAAATGATAAGAGGTAACAAGTATTGGTGAGGATGTGGAGAAAAGGTAACTCTTCTTCATTTTTTGGTAGGAATGTAAACTGGGCAGCCATTATGGAAAACAATTTGGAGGATCCTCACCAATTTAAAAATGACACAGCAATCCATCTTCTGATTATATAGTATATCCAAAGAAAATGAAAATAGTATCTCAATAAGATATGTGAACTCTCATGATCATTACAGCATTCATTACAATATGTAAGATATGGAAATAACCTAACTGTCCCTCAGTGGATGAATGGATAAAGAATTGTGAATAAATTGAATATTATTCAGCCTTTAAAAATAAGGATATCTAGCCATTTGTGATAACATAGATGAATCTGGAAGACATTATGCTAGGTTAAATAATTCAGAAGCAGAAAGAAAAATATATGATCTTACTTGTATGTGGAACTGAAAAAATTCTAATTCACAGAAACAGAATATAACGGTGGTTACCATTGGGCTTGGGGTGGAGGGAAACGGGGAGATACTGGTCAAATGTTACAAAGTTGCAATTGTGTAGAATGACTATTTCTATAGATCTAATGTACAGAATGGAGAGTAAAGTTAATAATGCTATATTGGATACTTGAAATTTGCTAAGAGAGTAGTTATTAAGTGTTTTCACTATAAAAATAAATAAAAAAGTTAACTATGTGAAGACATGAACTTGACTACAATAATTTTTAAAATTATGTATATGTATAACAAATCATTACACTGTACATCTTAAGTATATAAAATGTAAATTGTTAAGAAAAATATAATGTGAAACTTCTAAAAGACAGATGAGTATTGTTTCTATTTCTTAGAAGTTCTAATTAAAAAGATGTGATCATGTGGTGACCATTCATTGAGCTGTACAATTATGAATGTGCACATTTCTTTTTTGAATGGTATTCTTAAAACACTAAACATTGCTATAAATATTTTAGAACTATTCCTCATTCATATATACAAGACTTTCTCTAAAACATAGTTTTCAACATTAAAGAAAATGACAATTTATTCTTTTATGAAAATTTACATCAATTAATTTATAGCCACACCAATAAGTTACATCAATTGTCATCATCTTTAACATTTACTGTTGTCAAGAAAAACCAATTTTAAAAAATAGATGTGTGCCTTATCTTCATTTGCATTTGTTTCAATATTAATAAAGTCAGGAATGTCTTCATCTACTCCATAATTTGCATCCTCTAGATATTTAGAACATTATGTATATATAATGTATTTGTATTTACATATGTCTATCTATCCAATCTATCTCATCTCTATAGCGTGAAACAAAGTTTGTAAATCATTCTTCATTTTATATTTTAGTGCATAAATATTAATATCTTTGACACATTTAAAACTAGCTTTACCACTGGAAATGTTCTCTTTACCACCAGAAATGTTCATTTCCCAGGTAAAAAGTGTTTTCTCTTAAAAGTAGTCACTTCATAGCATTTTGGAAAGTGCCAGGAGAATCTTGCATGTATTAATAAAAATTTATATAACTCATTAAAAATTAACATAAAGTAGGTTATATAGCAATTATGTATGAATTATATAACATTGGGAAAACCAATCAGAATATTGGTAATGCAACTACAGAGTAATAAAAAGTAAGGTTCTCACAAAGTCCCCAAGACTATTTTATTTAGCGTATAAGCCCAGCCAATAAAATTGACAAGGAACCTTGAACACTTTGTCTCCCTGGATTGTGAGCTGAGCTGACTGTGGACCAGCACAAATTGACCATAAGGTGATTCTAATCCTTTGGGACGATATCTACAAACAAATGTTACCAGACCCACCAGCTGACAGTGAATAGTGGAAAAGGCATTAAGAGCACTCACTTGTTGAAAAGAGAAAAAGAATGAAAGTCATACCAGATAAGTAGTTTTGGTGTGCTTCTTAATTGTAGATATCTCAAACTGAGGCGTTTGGTAGATCTTGATTTGCTGTTTCTTAGAATCATTCAATTGGCAATGAGATGAAATGTCTCTAAAAGAATGTCTCAAGAAACCAATCCCTGCCTTGGTAGAAATGTGTCTGTGAATATTATTTCTGCTGATAATGTGCTAGAAATATTTAACAATAAGTGTAGAAATGTAGGCTTTGTGAAAGATGACCCTGAACCACAGGCAAGCAAAGCAAAAATTAAAAAGTGGGACTACATCAAATTAAAAAGCAGACCACATATCTGATAAGGGATTATTATCCAAAAATACAAGGAACTCATACAACTCAAAAAGAAAAAAACAAATAATCTGATTAAAAAATGGGCAATAGTCTAATAATTGTACTTTCAAAATATTTCTAAATATAAATATTTTGAGATAGCTACAAATATTGCCCCCTTCATGGTGGAAAGATAAAAATATCAACAAAAACATCACTAACAACATAATAACATGAACCAAAAAAGAAGAATTTTTTTTTTTGCCTATATCATGTAAGAAACTCAATTTTTCAATACATTTATGACCTTGTTTAAACTATCTTTGTCAAACATTTGCAATTAAGTTATCAGAGACAAACAGCTTGTAAAAGATTTCAAAAATGACCTAAATATTTCATCGCTCCCTTTCCCATATGACTTTGAAGTCCTCTTCCACTAAGATGGTTAACTTGAGCATGTGGCCTGCTTTGGCCAAGGAGATCTTGGCAGATGTGGCACAAATAAAAGCTTATAAGAGCTCTTATAGAATTGAACTTGTTCCTTTTTGCATCTCTTCCATTGTCACATAAAAACATGTCCAGGTTAGTCTGCTAGAAGATGAGATGTGTGACTAGTGATAATTTGTGCCTATATCCCCAGCTAAGGCCATCCTCATCATTTGACAGCTGACCAAATCCCTAACCAAGGTCAACAGAGCTACTTTGCTGATGCCCAGATGACCACATAAATGGGAGTTTATTCACATTATTGTCATATTCCAGCGTTATTTTAGTAAGAACAATCTAATTCCACTCTGAACTTTAATGTTATCTCTCAAACTGAGAGATGCAACAAAATAGAATATCATGAAATGTCATTCTACACACAGTGATTAACAACTAATAAAGTCAGTTCTGTGCATAGTAGATACTCAAAAATTATATTTTCTAATAAATTATAGAACCACTATTTCAAAATGAAACATATTTTAAGGTTCATATTAAATTAGTAATGAGAAATGACAGTTTGGACATCTGCACTAAACTTGATTAATCTCTCCTTTGAGGAAATATTGGTATAAAGACTATACACTGAAAAAATAATATGTAGCACAAAACTGAGCAGCATAAAAGCCATTCATTTTCAAGAGGTTAAATATTATTAAAAGGTGTGAATTACATACAGAAATCATGTGGCTCTAATTTATACTTACTCATCTATTGTGGTACTCACTGAGAAATAAGTTTTCATGGTGTCCACAATTTATAATTATGCCTCACTGATAAATTACATAAATGCATTACAAATGTCCTGCTTGATTTTCAATTAATGTCAAAAGAATATTTCTGTATTTTTTACTGAAACATTTTAATTCATTTTAGAAAAACAGCTATTTAGCCACAACAAACAAAAAACATTGCATGAGAAGTCAATTGTATCTACTCTGCTTTTTCCAAAGGATTTTTTTTTTCATCATCATATCTGGGCATTATGAAAATAGAATTGTGCCCAGTGTCCCAAAGAGAAGAAGCCAATATATAAAAAAAATTTAAAAAATAAAATAAATAAAAATTAAAAATTCAAACAAATTGAAGTTAAGAAGGATAAAAAATAGCTGCTATTACATAAGGCAAAGCCATGAAAATAAAAAAATAGACGGAATGCTACGCTATTTAACCTATAAAAGAACACTGGAAAAACAATGTCTAAACTTTCCTTCTAGTCAGTGAAACCTACTGAAATGTTTTTAATATTATTCAAGAAAGTAGTTAAATTACTAAATATAGTGTCTTTGTTCATTACTTAAGCTACTATTACTTCATTGAAACCTGTATTCATATAGCCTTATTATAGAGATAAGAGCAAAACTATGAAACATTTGAATTAAATCTATAATCAAGTTCCACTTAATCTGGTTTTATTTATTCAATAATTTTACAAACATGTTTCAAACACCTACTATTTTCTAGGCACTGCTTTAGTTGTTAGTGATAGAACAAGCAATAAAACTGACCATGTATTCACTCTCCTGAGAGTCACTATTTAGTAGGAACAAACAGAAAATAATTTAATGAACATAATCAAAAATACTTTGTCATTTAAGGATTAATATTCTGAAAAAAATTATAGTCAAAGGCATAGAATGTATGAAGGGTTATTATTTTATAAGGGAGCATTAGGAATGACCACAATAATGATATAAAATTGGAATAAAGACTAAAGGTATAAAAGAAGTCATGCACATATTTAAGTGTTATGGGCTGAGTTGTGTTTCTCAAAAGATATGTTGAAGTTTTATTCCCCCTATTATTGTACATGTAGTCTTATTTGGAAACAGGGACCATGCAGATATGTTGCTGTTAAAATGAGGTCATTAGGATGGTCCCTAATCCAACATGTTTGGTGTCCTTATAAGAAGAGAAGACTGACAGACACAGCAGGAGAGAATGCCATGTGACAATGGAGGCAGAGATTGAAGTGCTGCAGCTTCAAGGCAAGGAACACCAAGAAATGTCATGGATTTCCAGCAAACCACCAGGAAATAGGAAAAGGCAGGAAGGATTCTTCCCTACAGGTTTCAGAGAGAGCACAGTTGTGCTGACCTTGTGGTTTTGGACTTCTAGCTTCCTGAACTGTGAAACAATGCATTTCTGTCATGGGGAGCCACAGTATGTGGATGTAGTACTTCATTATGGTGACCCGAGGAAACTAACATATTGGGAGTAGATAATTTCTTATCAAAGAAACAACAAGTACAAAGGGCAAGTTACAAATATACCAACATAAAGAAAAATAGTGCAGCAGAGGTGACAAAGGATGCTGAGAGAGCAGTTGAATTGAGGTTGCTAATACAATCAATTTCTCTAACAACCCAAAGGTACTCCATAATTTAAAAAAAATCAAAATTATAAAAAAATAACACTATGCTATATAAAATAAGGCCCCCTATAAATTTGACTGTTTTAATTATTAAATGTGATAATGAAAGAGAATTAGAAAATTAAAAAAAACAATAATTTAAAAAGATTAATTCTGTAAAGAAGATATTCTAAAATATTTTCAGTGAAATTAAGTCAACAAACACACTAGATTTGACAAAATAAATATACCTTTTTATTAAAGAAATAATACAAAGAAAAAAACACTATTGACTTGAGATAGAGATTAGTGCCTACTTGTTGAATGCCAGTTTGCCTCAGTTTCCTGAGCACACTTCAAGTCTAGTCTACTTTGATCCAGGGGTTGGGCAAATGACCAAAACATGATAAAGCAATATCAATCATTAAGAATATTTTAATCTAAATCTTGGGATGAAATTAATTGCCTGTGTGTTGGAAAGCTCTAGAAAAAAATGAAACTCCTATTGCATTTAATGCACTACTTAACTTCATTCCTTGCTTTATTTTTCTCATAAGCACTTAACACCTACTTGTTTTATTTATTTACTTCTTCATTCACAAAAATGTAAGCATATAGGTGGGGGGGTTTCCATCCATTTGCTTTTGTTGTATATTCCAGTGCAGAAAGAGATTCTCTACCAGTGCCAGTAAGAGATTCTCAACAAATATTAATATGTATTAAAATAGCTGTATTTTAATGTTATAGCTTGTATTGTGTGTGCATGTGTTACCATATATGTAAGGAAAGAAATGTGTTTAAATGTTAAAAATGCATAGGAAATAATAGTAGCATTTTCTTTTGATATACAATACCCACAGAGAGTATTATCCCTATTTCTTACTTTCAAGGAAAAAAATTAATCTACAAAAAAATTGCATTAATAATTGACTCTATTGTGAGTATTTACTACCTTATTACAAATAGTTTCAGTCAAAATATTTTGGAAATTTCTTTAGAATTAGATTAGATGAAACATCTGTTTTGTGCATAGATTAGGAAATATTATTTCATATGTCATTGGGAGAGGTGACACTCATGGGTTAATAGGAATCATAATGCTATATTAATACTGAACACTTAAAGGCTATGAAATATTGCATATGTATGAGCTATTTATGAGCTATTTTCTATGAGCTACTTATAAAAACACTCCATTAACAGCTTAAAATTATATTTTAATATTTTATAATTTTTTTCAGTAAATAGATATTTTGCCACAATTTTCTATTATTCTTTTTATAATGAACAGGTAGTGTATGAAAAACATAAAACTTTGGATAAGTAATTGATGTGACTAATTTTTATTGAAAATAGGAAATTCCAGAACCAGCCTTTTAAATGAGTTAAAATGATTATTTTAGTCAAAATACTATAAAACAGTATAAGAAAAATGTTTTGCCACAATTTTATAAATCATTTTGGGCATTAAATTTTATTTCATACTTTTTTTCTGGAATATAGTTTAGCTATCTCTCAAGTGTTCAGCTCTATATTTTATACTTTATAAAAATAAAAATAATAATTTTGATTTGAATAATTTAAATTAGTAAATTTAACATTATCGTAGTGTTACTTAAAAGCAAGAAGGGGAGGACATTACCAGATTTCTATACTGAGGGAAAATACTAATTTTCAAACATAAGAAAGATTTACAGCAATACTCATAATGGATTCTATAATAAAAGTACTAATTGTTTTATGGCATTCCTTTAATGATATCCCTTAAGAAACCACTTTCCAGCATATTTATAATTAAAATGTTTTCATCTGTATCTGAAGATATAAACTTTTTATATTCAGAGATGATTTCAGACTTTATTGCATCTAATAGCAGGAATGTGACTAGTTGCTGAAGCATGCATACATTTAGGAGTATGCCTTTCATTCATTTTATTTAATTTTTTTTCCTTCTCTCAGACTCTGCATATTTTAAGTGACAACCGTTTTCTTTCTTCACGGAACTATTTTTGCCATCTCTCCAGCGATAACAGCAAAGTCAGTCTCATTTGTCTTCATGTTGTGTGCATGTGCCCGTGTGAGCTTTTCATTGCCGAAAAAAATGCCGATTTTAGACAAGCCATATATTTCCGAAATGCTAAAGCTACTCTTGTTATTTTAACATGGTCTGGGTTCTCTAAGCTGTCTACAAATGGCAGTGAATCAAATGAAATTGTAAAAACAAACTAGCAAATACAAACCTGGACTTAGTAATTTTGACTTTACACCAGTAATAATAACTTTAAAATGATTCTAAGATTGTTCTTTCCAGTGAGACAGCATGCTATCCTTTCTGTTGCCTATTTTTTAAATATCTATGCCTACAGTATCACATTGCATTGGATACTATCACTTTACCAACTTCAAGAAAAATAATTTATATTTGTGGAATTTTACTAGTCAAGTATAATAAATGTGATGGAAAATATAATACTAGTACCAAAGATCTGTTTATTCTAATCTGAATTTGGCACAATTATAACATGATAATCTATGACCTTTGTATTCCAGAAGATTTTGCATAGAGGAATGAATAAAATGCTAAAAGTGGGGAAATAATATATTCAGAACTAAAACCTTAGCAAATAAGAAGGCATAGTTCTAATAGAAGTGTGGAAATAATCCTAAACCATATGGCAAATGTGGAATTATATTTCAATCTGAGTCTATTCATAATGAAGATTCAGTTGTGTTTAAGTTTAAATATTACAAGAGAACACCAGCTTATAAATGTGACACATTTTTTTTCTGCATTTTTAGCATCAATTTTCTCTAAAAAAAAAATCCCTGTTTAAAAGATGTAAAAGTTTAGTTTTCTTCAGCAATCTTCAAGGGTTGTATTGATACATAAAATAATTATGCCTATGGAAGCTCAAAGATATTTTTATATTATAACTGAGTTTATAATTTTTATATGAGCATTAACTAGAGGTATATTTCCTGCAATGTCAAGTTCAATTTGATGCTTCCTTTCTTGAAAAATTTACACAGGCAACACATGTGTACAAATGCAAATAATTATATCTATGCATACAGATATATATTATCTATTCTTACCCATAACCAAATACTAAAAAAAGGAACTCAAGTATGCATTAGTATTAATAAACCCTTATAAATTATTCATTGTATTATTTGAATATGTTATAAGTAGCTAAGAAAACCATTAGGCATCATATATTCTTCTAAACTATATAAATAGCAAATAGGAGTAAAATACTAGGAATGGTTTGTAGTTGATATTTTTTTTCTGAATCTATTCCAGAGAAAGTCACAAATATTAATAAAATAGTTCATGCCTCTTAAAAAAAGGAATATCTTTAATAAATAATGATGTTAACCTACATTCATTTTTTAATTCTGTTTCTGGGTTTTCTCTTACTGCATTTTTGTCTTTCAAAGGCAAATGAACTTAACTACAAGCCATTTTTTCCAGCTAAACTTGATGGCAAAAAATCACCAGTAGTATGTTAATGGAATGTAAAATTTCATACCTTCATATTTGTAGTAAAGGCCTATATGATATATGGGCCATAATATGATGTATCTTGTAGTGGAGAAAAATATATATTCTACTATTGTCAAATAGAATGGTCTATAAATGTCACATAGATCAAATTTATTGATAGTGGTGTTCAGGTCATATATATCCTGATTTTATTCCTACCTGATCTTTCAATTACTGAGGCAAGTATCTTAAAGTCTGCAATTAAAATTGTATCTTGAAGTTTCCAACTATAATGTGGATTTATCTATTTCTCCTTTCAGTTCTATAAATTCTATATTATGCATTTTTAAACCCTGTAAATTATATTGTACATCAAGCCTTGCTGTGACTTTTCTGAAAATTGACCCCTTCATCTATTATCACTTGCCCTTGTTATCCTTGATAACATTCTTTATTCAAATTAATATGGGTACTTTAGCTGTCTCTTTATTTTAGTGTTAGCATGATATGTCTTTCTCTATTTCTTTACTTTCAACCTTTCCAAATCTTTGTATTTAGAGTAGTCGTTTCTTGTATATAACACATAGTGGTTTTCTTTTAAATCCATATGACAATCTCTGCTTTTTAAGTTGTGTTTATACTATTTATTTTATTTATGTTTTAAGTGATTATTGATATAATTAGATTAAAATATATCATCTGACTATTAACTATTTTATATAAGATGTATTTTTCTGTCTTTTTTCCCTTTTTCCTCTTTTTCTGCCTTTTCAGATTTTAATTGAGCATTTTTATGATTGCACTTTATTTCATCTATTATTGTATTTTTAATTATTGCTGTAGGATCTATTATGTACATCTCAAAATATTCTAATTACTCCTAAAAACAAGTTCTTACCACTTCATGTGCAGTGTAAACATATTCTAATGCAATCATTCCAACATTTTCCTCCTTCCCATGTGGAATTGTTGACATTAATTTCAATTTCACCTATACCAGGAACACTCAATTCATTGTTTGTTTTATTGCATTAAATCACTTATGAACAAAAAATTAAATATTATATTTTTCTTCATTGATTTATTTTCTGATGCTTTTCCTTTCTACATATACATCTAAGTTTCTGAACCTATGTTATTTTTCTTCTTCTTAAAGACTTCATTTAAATTTTTATAGTTAATTTTTTATTTGTAATTGACAAATAATAATTATACATATTTATGAGGTACAATTTGATGTTTCAATGCATGTATACATTGTATAATGATCAAATCAGGTTAATTTCTATATATGTCACTTTAAACATTAATCATTTCTTTGTTTCTTTGTGGTGAAAACATTCAAACTGTTTTCTTCAGCTATCTTGAAATATACACTATATTGTTTGCTACAGTCACCCTACTATCAGAAAGAACACCAGAATTTATTCTTCCTGTCTAAACGTAACGTTGTACTTGTTGATCAACCTCTCTCAGTCCCCCTCTCCATGTTGCACATTCCCCAGCTTCTGATAACCATCATTCTACACTCAACTTCTATGAAATCCATATTTTTAGATCCCACACATGAAAACAAATAATCTAATCAAAAAATGAGTGAAAGATCTAAATAGACATTTGTCAAAAAACACATACAAGTGGCTAACACATACATGAAAAAATGTTCAACATCACTAGTTATCAGAGAAACACAAACAGAAAACACAATGAGTTTTCATCTCACCCTAGTTAGAATGACTGTTATCAAAAAGAAAAATAATAATTAATGCTGGCATGGATGTGAGGAAAAGGGAACTCACTGTTGTTGGAAATGTAAATTAGTACAGTCTTTACGGAAAACAGTATGGAGTTTCCTCAAAAAATTAAAACTAGAATTACCATATTATCCAGCAATCCCATTACTGTTATATATCCAGAGGAAAGGAAATCAGTATGTTGAAGACATTATGTTTTTTTTTCTTTGTATGTTAGTTTGGTTAGTTTCATTGACCTATATTCAAGTTTACTAAATTTTCTTTTTCTTGATTGTGAAGAGTCTGCTGATGAACTCATCAAAGGCATTCATCATTTCTGTTAGTTTTTTAAGCAACTCCTTTTAATTTTTTCTTATCATTTCCATCTCTTCTGACATTATCCATCTGATCTTGCATATAGTCTACCTTTTACATTGGAGCCTTTATACACCAATCAGTTATTTTAAATTCCCTGTCTGATAATTCCAATATCTGTATCTTATCTCTTTCTAGTGATTTCTTTTCTCTTCAGAATCTCTAATGATTCCTTTTCCCTTGCTTTTTCTTATGTCTCCTGTCGTTGATGTTGTTGTTGTTGAAAGCCAGAGATACTACACTGGCTAGTAGATTTTAAGGAATATATGTCTTTACTGTGTGGATATATGCTTATCTAGTTAGGAGTTTAGCTGTGTTTGACCTTCAATGTTGTTATCATTACCAGTATTGAGGTTTCTTGTTGCTGTGGTCATCAGGGTCTTCAAATTCCTCTACCTTGCTTGTTTTGGCCTTACATTTTGGCTTTGAGTCTTCCTTATGTGATGGTTCTCAGTTCTGATTGTCAGTCTTAGAGTATAACCCCCACACCTAAATATTCTCTTCCCTCAGCTGCAGCAGGTATCCACCATTGTTCCATGCCTTAAGAACTTCCACTCTGCAGTTTAAGGTATTTTTCTCCTTAGGAGAAGCTGGGTCAATATATCAGGGTTAACTTCCCAACATAGCATTGGTAATGCTAATTACCTTCCTCCTCCTGCACAGATAGGGATATGGGATTGGTTTTGCAGAGGCTGCTCTTCCTTTCAGCTAGCACAGTGGGGATCCTTTCTCTGAATTCTCTCCTATCATCTATGTGGGGTCCTAGAGGAATAGTTTGTGAAAGCATAGCAATCTCTTTATGACTGCATCTTCCAGGAGCTTCTCACTTTCACTCTAGTTTATACTCAGCCTGCAGCAATTTCTCATAATTTCTAGCTCAATGTCTTTTTTGACTCATATAAAGTCTCGACAGTCATCTGCCCAGGAAAGCAAATGTTTGTTTACCAGTATCTATCTCTTTCCAGATTTTAAGATGATTATCAGCCCTGTGAACTCAGTTCTCTGAGGGACTTCACAGAAACTCATTAATTTGCTACTGTGAAATTTATCTTGTAAAGATGAGAACTTTATTTCCCCATCTTTGTGCAAGTCTATATAGAAACCAGAGGTCCTCCTTTCTCTGTTTTTATTTTTCTTTGATTCTCTGCAATAATTATAGATAGAACCCTCAAAAAATAGCCTTCTCTCAAGAAAAGGGTTGATAAACTAAATGATGTAATAAAAACCATAATATAGTTAATCATGGAGTAGAGCTTTACTTGGAAGGGACTTGAAGGACTTTTGGGGATAATTGAAACATTCTATATCTTGATTTGGGAGGTGGTTACATAGAATGTGCTTATGTGGCTGTATAGTCAAGGTTTATCTACTGTCTGCAAATTATGCTTCAATAAAAATAATTTTAAAGTAATTGCAAAACATTTTATTTCTTAATTCTTATATGGCTTTCTGTGTCTCTGTTCTCAAATATTGGATTTTTACTATGATAAATTATGCAGAAGCAACCTATGAAAGTGAATCTTGGGCAGTAGATAGCACTACTGTGTGAAAAAAATTTGGCATAATTTTTTTTTTCTGCAACAATAAACCATAGGCCTAAAACTTGAAGAACAAAAAAAGGGGTGATTTCTCCTTCTGCTACCCACTATGACAGGGCACAAATTGCTCAATAGATGCAGCTGCCCTAATCAATTGTCTGAAGATTGGGAAAAGAAGGTAACATATTAAATGTAATATTAAGAGTAGTAGACAACATAGCAAACAAATACATACCACTACAAGTGTGCAGACCTCTTCTGTTTTATCAGTATTTTAATGTAAAATATTTTTATTTTCATAGTAAGTTCAGTATAAATTGACATTTTTATGATGAAAGGAATTATGAAGCTATATTTAGAGATTCAAAAGGAGAAAATGCTATGATTTTATCTGTGTTACATGAAGATGTCTCCCCTTGCCGCATTATTGCCACTGTATACTATGGCCAGAATTTTTACAATATTTGTGGGTGTGTGTTTGAAAATAATGCCTGTGTCCTGGACAGTTTCCTGTTGTTTTATAGAAAAAATATTTGAATAGGAAATAAATTCACATCATTAAAAATATTCTGTAAATAGAAATACTGCCCTTCCTTGATGATAAATTCTTGTGTATTCTTTCAGTGTTAATTGATGTTTATAGAAGCAGATCTAGAAATAAATTTTTATCTTAACTCATTTTTTATATAAAAAGTAGGAAACTAGATACCCTCTTTCCTCCATAGATTTTTGATTAACAATATGTCTTACAGAAAATTTAGTATCTTCCATAGTATTTCCTCATTCTTTTTCTTTTGCAGCACATATTATTACATTTGTTGATATACCATGATTTATTTAACCAGTACTCCATTGCTGGTAATTTGGGTTGCTGACGATATGTTGCTGTTTCAAACACATTTCAAATGCTAAAATGAATAAAATAGTACATATGTCATTTCACATGTGGAAGAACTCCCATAAAATAAATCCCAGACATAAAATAGCTGAAAGAAGCTATACATACATGTGTAATTGTGATATATACTGCCAATTTTCTATCCAGGATATTTGTGCCAATGTACACTCTCAACAGTAATATATCAGACTTATAGTTTCCTTAGTCTCACAAAGAGTCTTATCAACATTGGATTTTATCAAGTGGATGGATGGAATATTGTATGTAAGAGTAATTTATTTTTTATTGAGATGGAATTTACGGATAGTACAGTACGTAAATCTTAAGCATACAGCTTCTTGAATTTTCCTGTATAAATGCATGAATTTGCACATGTCTACCATGTTAACATCATCCCTGTCAAGATACAAGGCATTTCCAGCACCTTATAATGCTCCCTCCTGCTCCCCCAGGCAGTACATTTCTAAGGATAACCACTAATATGACTTCTACCATCAAAATATAGTTTTCTCTATTATGTACTTAACATACATGGAATACAATGCGGTTAGTCTTTTGAGGTGTCTGGCTTTTTCTTTCAATATTATGTCTATGATATTCATCCATGATATTACATATACAAGTTTCTTATTCATGTTCATTGATGTGGTGGCATCCACTGTATGAATAAATCTTAATTTATCTATTTTATGAATGAATAATATTTGAATTGATTCCTATTTTTTGCTATCAAAAACATCATCTACGCACTGTTTCATACATAAGGCACATTGCTTAATGTTGCAATTTTTATAATCATTTTATTGAAAGCATTTTCTCACTTTCATTTTGATTTCCTCTTTCATCCATGAGATATATAGATTTGTGTAGCTCAATTTTTACACATTCGGAGATTTTTCTCTTAGCTTTGTAATGTTCTATTCTTATCTGAGTCCACAAGTTCAGGGAATAAACATCCAAATTACTTCAAAGCTTTGATATTGGTTACTACACGCTCCATAGTTGAGCATGTTAATTTCAGCACGTACATGAAAAGACAATATTTTGTAAATGTTGACTATAATGTTCTATATATCTCAAATACATCAACACTTCATGTTATTTAAATTTCTATTTTAAATGATTTGTTTGCTTATTTTATCAGTTACTGAGAGAGGCCTGTTAAAAATTTAGTTGCAAATCTTTCTACATCACCATTTAGTTCTGTCAAATCTACATATTTGTGGAAAAATGCTTTTAAGTGTGTAAAAATTTACTATTGTTATATCTTCTTATAGATGTAATATTTTTAATCATTAGAATATATCTCTGTCATCTTTTTTGAAAGATATTTTTTTTTTATTGGGGGAAAACTACAAAGCATTTACAGTACAATGTTTACAGTCACAATTTGTAGTGAACTGATTTCCCAAAATATATTACCACTCAAGTTGACTTATCTTGTTACATTCAAAAATCTACTCTGTCA
>CAUYRT010096772.1:0-13950 GCA_963574885.1 Lepilemur ruficaudatus
AAAAAGAACTCCAAACAGCAGAATTTAGGCAGAAGGCTCCAGCTGGGGGAAAGAAAAGGAAGGAAGGAAGGAAGGAAGGAAGGAAGGAAGGAAGGAAGGAAGGAAGGAAGGAAGGAAGGGAGGGAGGGAGGGAGGGAGGGAGGGAGGGAGGGAGGGAGGAAGGAAAGAAGGAAGAGAGGGAGGGAGAGAAAGGAAGAAAGAAAAAGAAAGAAAAGAAAGACAGACATGGGTTGGAGATGCCAGATCTCACAATTGGACAGCCAGTAACTGCTGCCCAGAGGTTGAGGCATTACCTTGGTTACCTTGACTGGCACTTCTGTGATCAGGCCTGGGATTGAATAGAGCCTGAATGCTGAGAGAAGTCAGAATAGAAGAAATGAACAGAGGCTAGTGACTGAATAAAGGAATGAAGGGCTTCATCCCTGACACAAGCAGCCAGTGAAGGAAAGGAGAGACATTAGTGCTGATGGCAGAATGTATTCTGAGTAAGATTAGATCCTGGGGCTAAGGCGTCAATGATAGATATAGGACCATATTTTCAAGAAATTGGCCATCCCTTTATTTACAGGGAAGACAACTTTGAAGAGAGAAATCTTGACCACTTCTCTGATTTTTCATCTTTTTCCACAGGGACCATCTGTATTTGATAGTTCTGAAAAAAAAATTATTTCATTTAAATATAGATATTACAAAAATGAATAAACACAGCAGCCATCAGAAGATACATGGTAAAAAGAGAAATATGGAAGGAAATTAGCAGAAAATATAGCCACTAAGTGTGTATGTGTGCAAATCAAATCACCAAATTTAATTTTATATGTTAATTTTTTTTAGTACATGATACAAGTCTGTGAAAGAAGGCCAAACACCAAAACAGAAAATCAGGGATTTCAGAAACGTCAGAAAAGAAGAGGCTACAGTCAGGCTGGGAGAGGAGGTAACACGAAAATTTGAAGAACCAAAGAAAGAAATATAAATAGATAAATAGAAGAAAAAATATATTTTAGAAATGAAGACTAAATTAAAATGAGCCCCAAGGGAAATAGACCCCACAGATAACACATTATAAACTGCGGAGGATAGACTTGAGAAAGAAAAACACACTAAAACAGAGATAAAGAAGATATAAAGAGTCAGGAAAAATGAGAGACGTTTAAGACAGAAAATGATCTCCTGTGTGTCCCTTGCAGGAATATCTAAGCGAAACCAAAATAATGGAACAGAATAAAATACCTAAATGTGTAATTTAAGAAATATTTCCCATTATGAAAGAAGCCTTGCATCTACAAATTGGAAGTTCATGTAATATGCTAGGTCAGGCTGGCTCAAAATAATCCACAACAAAATGTTAATAAATATGTTTAAAAAAAGTTATTGAACTTTAAAGATAAAAAATATATGCTTAAAGAAGCCACAAACACAAAAAGATCAAGAGCCTTCCAAAGAAAACAACCTGGAATATGGCTGACTTCTCTATAGCAACAGTCAATGCAAAAGCAGTGAAATGTCCACAGGGATTCTAAAGGGAGAAATTGGGCACCCAAATTTTATATCTCAACAAACTCTTCCTCCAGTTTAAAGGCTTAGAATAGTTTTGAACATGAAAAACCTGAAGGAATATTGCTTAGAGCTTTCAAAGACTCCTGGAAGGTGAAAGCAAAAGAAATGGCAGATCAAAACAAAAACTTAGATGGGAAGAGGAATGATAGAATAAAATTGTACATGTCAGTTATTTGCAAGTGTAGAAAATGACACAGCTAACAAAAATGGGGGAAAGAGGTTTGAAAGATGAGAGGTGGAAAAGTTTTTCATTGATTCATTTATAATAGACAAAAGTCAAAGATCTCACTAGAATCTAATAAATTAAGTAGCAGACTTTTAAGCATACTCAAAATTACCAAGGTAAAGACTATGAAAGATTATTTATTAATAATAAAATTGTTTGGGGAAGGAAAGTAGGAAGTAGCAAAACGACGATAAAGGCTCACTCTGTTGTTCATTCTAAGAATCCGAAGGATACTACCTACAGAAAGAGAAAGTTAAAGGCATTGTTAAGGTGCAGTAGACCAAAACAAAAAGTCTTTCTAAACTTCAGAATAACTGAGGGAAAAAAAAGAAAAACTCATAGTGAAAGACTTAGATATATTTAAAAACAATAGATTATAAGAGAGGAAAAAAAAAACCCACAAAAACTTTTGACATATCAATAAATGCAAATCAGTAAAAATAATCTCATATAACTCCTTTTGATTGGATCACAAAGCAAAATCCCAGTCTATATTAGAAAGCAAGAGATAACCTTACATTAAAATTACCATAAAATAAAAATAATAAATAAGAATATAAAAGCATATATATGACAATAGTTCTTCAAAGTAAATGAAAAAAGGAGTTATTATTTTCAAATTAAATGAAATAGAACACAGACAAAAAGTGAGATGAGGAAGGGTATAATTTCAAGTTTATCACATTCATGAATCTGTATATACCAAATAACAAAGCATAAACTTTCATAAAGGAAACAAAACAAAACAAACAAAGTAAGACTTTTTGCAATCCAGAGTACATCAAATGGACAAAATTAAAATGAAGAGTAAAGAAAACTTAAATTACATAATAAATAAGATGTATTTAGTTAATGTATATATTAAACACTGAACCACCATATTAGAGAATACACCATCCCTTCAAATGACAAAGAAACATTCTCAAAATCCTACCAAATGTCAGGTTTCATAAAATAAAAATACCATCTAATGTGTTAAAATTATAAATACCACTGACTTTATTCTTAATTTAAAAAGTTAATTACATAATTAGAAATTAATTCCAAAAAGACCCTTACCAGGGGAACCTTCTCTTAAATAACACTTGTGTCAGTGGGAAAATAAAAAAACTAAAAGGTAAAATGATTTTTATAAAATAATAATGAAATCACTAAATATTAAAACTTACAGGATTCAGCCAAAAAGAGTACACAAGAGAGAAAAATTTATGTACTAATATCAATAACATTTTGAAAAGGAAAACAAATTAAATTATATATACATATGTAACTTTTAATTTTATCATTTACATGAAACATTTGCAATCTATGCTGCTTGCATATTAGAATCAACTGAGATAGGGTACAATGGCTCATGTCTGTAATCCCAGCACTTTGGGATGCCATAGCAGGAGGATTGCTTGAGGCCAGGTATTTGAGACCAGCCTAGGCAACATGGCAAGACCTAGTCTCTACCAAGAAAAAAAAAATTAATAAATAAAAATAAAAACACAAAATATAGAATCAACTGGGAAGATTTAAAAAAGGTTAATATCTCATCCCCAATGCTAGAAGTTGGGTTGTTGTAACTCTTTATCAATAAAAATAAATCCCCCAAGATAGAATATATGCTTATAGAGAGTCAATATTGTCAAAATATGCATACCACCCAAAGCAATCTACAGATTCAATGTAATCCTTATGAAAATGCAAATGACATTCTTCACAGAAATAGAAAAAAAATTGTAAGATTTATATGGAACCACAAAAGACCCAGAATAACCAAAGCAATCCTGAGCAAAAAGAACAAAGCTGAAAGTTTCACATTACCTGACTTCAAATTATACCACAAAGCTATAATAACCCAAACTGCATGGCATTGGCATAAAAATAGACACATAGACAAATGAAACATAATAGACAACCCAAAAATAAATCCACACATTTACAGTCAACTCATATTTGGAAAAATGCTCCAAAAACATACATTTGGGAAAGGACGGTCTCTTTAATAAATGGTGCTGGGAAAACTGGATATTCATATGCAGAAGAATGAAACTAGACTTCTATTTTTTACCATATAGAAAAATCAAATCAAATGAATTCAAGACTTAAGTGTAAAACCTGAAAGTATAAAACTACTAGATGAAAATATTGAAGAAAATCTTCAGGACATTGGTCTGGGCAAAAATTCCTTGAATAAAACCACAAAAGCACAAACAACTGAAGCAAGCATTGGTAAATGGGATCACATCAAGCTAAAAACTTCTGCACAGCAAAGGAAACAATCAACAAAGTGAAGAGACAACCTGTTGAATAGAAAATATTTGCAAACTATTCAAATGACAAGGGATTCGTAACAAGAATATATGAGGAACTCAAACAACTCAATAGCAAAAACCCAAATAATCCAATTTGAAAGTGGGCAAAAGATCTAAGTAGACATTTCTCAAAAGAAGACATACAAATGGCCAACAGGTATATAAAGAATGTTCAGCATCACTAATTGTCAGAAAAATTCAAATCAAAACCACTAAGAAATACCTTTTTACCCCAGTTAGAATCACTGTTATCAAAAAGACAAAAAATAATAAATGCTGGTGAGTATGTGCAGAAAGGGAAACCCTTGTACACTCTTAATGGGAATGTACATTAGTATAGCCATTGTGGAAAACAGTGTGGTGTTTCCTCAAAAAACTAAAAATAGAATTATATGACCTAGCAATCCCACTGTTGGGCATATATCCAAAACAAAGAAAATTATTATATCAAAGAGACATTTTCACTCCCATGTTTATGGAAGCACTATTCATAATAGTCATGGTATGGAATTAATCTAGCATTTATCAATGGACAAATGTATAAAGAAAATTAGAATATACACACAATGGAATATTATTTCACCATAAAAACGAATAAAATTTTGTCATTTGCAACAACACGGATGGAAATTGAGGACATTATGTTAAGTGAAATAAACTACAAACAGAAAGACAAATATCGCATGTTCTCACCCAAATATGGGAGCTAAATAAAATTGATCTCATAGAAGTAGTGAAAAGAATGGTGGTTACCAGAAGGTGGGAAGTATAGTGGGGGTGAGGGGTAAAGAGGAGTTGGTTAATGGGTACAAAAATACAGTTAAATAAAAGGAATAAGATCTAGTGTTCAGTAGCACAATAGGGTGACAATATTTAACAATAATTTATTGTATATTTCAAAATGATTAGAAGAGTAGATTTACAGTGTTCCCAACACAAAGAAATTGTGTTTAAGATGATGGATATCCCAATTACCCAGATTTAATTGACACATTACATGATTGTATCAAAATGCCACATATGCTCTATGAATATGTACAACTATTATGTAGCCATAAAAATTAATACATATAATGTTTTTAAAAAATTAAAAATTAATAAAATATGAAAAATAAGTTAAAATGATTTTTAGGAAAAAATATAGGATGATATCTCACCTCACTCAGGTCAGCATATAATATTTTTAAACAATATAAAAAATAGCCCGATACAAAAGGAAGTGATTAATAATTTGGCTAATATATAAGGATTTTTAAAGGTTTCATAAGTATCATAGCAGTAAATATCAACAAAAAGGTCAATAATAATAGAATGCTTAAATAAATTATATATGTATGTACACATATGCACATTATATACATATTTATGAAAATAACTCATTAAAAGTTGGCTCATTAAAATATTGTGAAAAGTGCTCATTAATGTTAATGCCCAAAAATATTGAATGAAATTTAAAAAAATAGATATTTTATATATTATAATCCTAATATTTAAAATGCACACCTGTATGCATACACACATAATAGAAGACAGTAATACCAGAGTTAGTTCAGTGTTGATTTTCAGATGACAAAATGAGGGCTTGTTCTTTCCCTTTTTGTCTTATTTAGTTTTTCACTATTCTCTTTTCTTCAAATTTCTATATTGACCCTGTATTCAATCTGTTTACAGAAAACTATGGACATTTGAAAGTGTGAGTAGTTTCAGATGCAGTGAAACAGTTCTACTTTGGTTCCAACCAAAGTCATGCCACCATACGATTAGATAAACCCACATGCTGCCTAAATATAGCTGGATTCTCATATCCATGAATTTGAGCCTCGGCTCTGCCCAGCGGGCAGTAAATTGTCATATAGAAGACAGCCTGAAAGGAAGTGTGTTCCAGTAGATAGAATTAAACACTATAATGACAAGAATATGAATTATGCTCATAACGTCGTAACTTACTTTCTGTTCAACTTTGAAAAAGTAATTTAAGTTATGTGTTTCAGTTCCCATTAAATTGATGATGATAATCTTTCTTTGTTAACAAAGTGCTTTGAAATCACTGTGTGACAAGTAATATATTACCAGGAAGTATTCTTATTTCACCCTGCATTGTAACCTCTCAGGAAAAGGATCTATGCATCATTGTGAGTATTTCAATGTACAATGTTGGGGAAAAAAATGAGGGTATGATTGAGAATAATATGGAAAATACTGTAATGCTCCTCTGTAAGTCAGTGTTATGAACTCACCTTGAATGTTGAACTGACTAATAGCACGTTTACATCAATGGAATGACAAATATAAGGAGGTTTCAGAGAAAGCACAATGAGGTTCTATTTGTGAAGGAGGTAGAGAAAAATGGAGGGTAATAGAACTTAGTATGCAAAAATAGGACTGTATTTCAAGAGAGGCAACAGAATTGCAGGAAATATGTAAGTGAAGAAAAAGAAGGCTTATTTCTATTTTATGGGGTCTTGAAGTTTGGTTGAGAGACTTTGTGTAAATAAATGGAGATATCATTTTATCAGGTTAGTTCTTAGCTTATTATTACTGAGGTCATTAACCAAAGATGTCATTGAGAGAAAATAAAAATTGTTTAAAGATAGGCTAAAACATAGGCATGCTTATAAATTTGTATGTATACAGACTTGAGTTTCTATTGCTACAAGTATCTCCTTTTGACATGAATGTCAACGGGGCAAGTTACATTTTTATCAAGTCATTATTTGCTTTACTGCCCTCCCTGAAAGAGAAAGCCTCTGGTCCAGGAAAACCAAGAAGCTGAACAAAAACACACTCCTGAATTAATTACATATTCTTATTGTTCCAACTTGAAAGGAAGAAAATAAAAGTTAAGAAGTATTTATCATATGTGATAACATAGGACCGACAATACAAGATAATGTATCTACAAAAGATTAGTAAGCACTAATGTACTATGTATTTCTATATTCTCACACTGTTTCTTTTGAAAATCAGAAGATCCTCTCTTTAACCACGTTAAGAAAGTTGCACCCATGATTATAATCCTATAACACTTATTCTGCTACAGTTCTGAAAAATTCAGGAAATAACATTCCCTTCTTGTTGGTTTGAGGGTGACATATACTGTGATGTTGTATCAGAGTAAAATCTGATAGATTTGGCCTCAAATTCATCCCATCACTTACTAGTGATCACACTTCAGGATTTTTCTAAGGCTCTGTTATATCAAGCATAACACAGAAATAAAATAAAATTAAAATCTACTTGGAGAAGTAAATGAGATAATGCATGCACGAATGGCCAGCAAAAATTAATGCAGTTAACATCAGTCAGTAAGTACCAGATTCATCTACAAAGAGGGGCTTTTGATATAAAGTGTCCATCACTGTTTGAATAAGATTTAGCAAACCACAGAATTTTTTGTGTCAGATTCCTCACATGTGCCATCAGGATAATAACAGTTACTTTACATTGTTGCTGAGATTATTGCAGATTAATCAGGGATCATCAATAACCTTCCCCCCCACCTTTCTTCCCAACCAAGTTCTTCACCAGTTGTACCATCAAAGGTAACACCACATTGAACGTTTACAATTTGAATTAGTCACCAGTGCTTAAATGCTCAATCTGCTTTGGTTATTTTAGTGTCGGAAATAACAAGACTTGGCAATTTTACACAAGTAAATTATATGAGCCATTTAATCCTGATATGGATTTTAGTGAGCAACTTTTAAATAATAAGTTATATTGAATTCTCTTATATTCCTCCCAACATTTGTGTTTTATTTTTTACATTTCTACAGTTGAAGGAATAAAAATAACATTTTGAGCAAATTATGTGGAATGATCAGAAATTTGTTCTTAGAACCATGAACGAAGTTGAACAACTATTTTGGCTACACCACAAGGTTTTAATTGACTATCAACATACTGTGTTATTTAAGGACTACTTAGATTTGGTCAATAGTGGAGAAGGATCCTTGGATGTCACAGAAAAGTTTGAAGAACTTCCCAGAAATGTTCCTGATATTAACTAGAAATCATTTCAAATTAGCAAACTATCTTCATGTTAGTAACGTGTTGTATTTGGAAGTCCAGCAATTTTTCCTGGGGCTTCTAATTCAGATCATTGGTTAAAAGATAATTATTTTTTTTTATAATATTGAATTGTTACAGAATGAAAATTATTCTTTTAAAAAGGTGAGCAGACAGAATTTTTACTAATGACGGAGCATTTGTAGTACAGTTAAGGTGAGAGTGAGTGTGTCTATAAGCCTCTTCTCTATTCTAGCAGATCGTACTAGAGGGAATAGGCACAGTGTAAATGGCTGTCCTGGGCTTTGTTATAATTAAGATCATCAGAGTTGCAAGAAATAAGCGGTTCCGTGGTAAGTTGTCATTGCCTTCTATTATAGTACTCTTAGACTGCTGCTTTACATTAGATGGATTTACTCTGAAACACAAATATTTTAATGTAAGCTACAATCTTACCTGCTTCTCTGGGGCCTAACTCCCCAGATTTTCATACTTTTTAATTGTGCACACTACTCCTCAGAAGAAAAATCAGTGCAAAGAAAATGATATTATCGCAAAAAGAACTCAAAACCAACTCAAAGAGTTTTGTATCAACACTCTAAATAAAGGTTTCCTAGAATGACCAAGAGTTTACGTGGCTTGGGCTGTAGAGTAGAGAGCTACCAAAGCCGCTGGATTTTATTAATAACAAAAGAGCATTTTTTCCAAAATTTCTACCATGACTTCTCTGATTCAGTGACCATGTCACTGTATTACTTGGATAAGATTACCACTTATTTAATACATTTGCAAAAATTAGTATCTCTATTTTCAGGCAGACTGCAAGAAAGATGAGAATGAAAGCCTTTAATACCTGGAAGAGATTCAGAAAGTTACTGATAGATGACTGAAACTGTGTGGAGGAAAGAGAGAGGCTGTAGACAATGCAGATTGTGTGAGGGCATTTGAGTAGAGTTACAAAAAGAAAATTGGATCCCACTGCCATCTCTGAAAGGTATGTGAAAATGACTCGAGGGAAGGTGGTTATATTTTATTAATTCAGATATAATATTCATTTAAAAAAAATAAACACAATGCTTCATGGCTACAGCAATTTATGGTCCACCACCCTTTCTCAAGGAACTTAAAACTTGTTTGAATTCACAAGCGTATACAAAGTTATGCAAACAATTAGTTAAAAACAGTATAAGAGATTTGCATATTTCACTCTATAATTAATGACTAAATGAGGAAAAAAAGTTTCTCTACTCTTAACAATTGTAACACCAAATATGTGTCTTTTCCACAAAGAGAAACTGTCCAGTTTTCTGCAGACACCAACTGGGTGTCCTACAATTCAATTCTGTCTAACTACCTGGAGTGTGCAGACGCTACAGACTAAGGGCTCAGTCCCCAAAGACTGCCCTTATGCAGGAGCCAACTGCAAACAGAGGGTGCCCAGGTGATCCACACTTCCATCTAATTTGGCAACAAATTGGGGGGTCCTACAACTCCCTCCTTGGGTTTGATAATTTTCTAACAGCTCACAGAATTCAGGGGAACACTTTTCTTACTATTACTGGTTTATCATAAAGGTTATTATAAAGGATACAAATAAACAGTCTGATGAAGAGATACATAGGGTGAGGTCTGGAAGGGTTCTGAGTACAGGAGTTTCATTGGGAGGAACCACCCTCCCAGTACTGCGGTGTATTCAACAGCCCAGAAACTCTCCAGACATTCTTGTTTAGGTTTTTTTTTTTTTTTTAAAGGTTCCATTATGTAGATGTGATTGACTAAATCACTGGCCTTTGATTATTGACTCAATCCCCACCTCTTCTCTCTCTCCTGTGGGGGTAGGGGATTGAGACTAAATTTCCAACCCTCTACTCACATGATTCTTTCCTCTGGCAAGAAGCTCCCATCTGCCAACAGTCGCCTCAGTAGCATAAACCCAAGTATGATTGAAAGTGTTTTATTATGAATAACAAAAGACACTCCTCTCAACCCTGTCACTCAGGAAATTTCAAGAGTTTTAGGAACTCTGTGCCAGGAACCCAGGATGAACACCAAATATGTATTTATCATTATTTATATCACAACATCACAATGACAAATGAACAGTGCAGAATTCATGTGCTATGACTTCATCATTTGGTGGAACAGGTCAGGGCAGGTTTCCAAAAAGTGACATTTCTTTGGCTCCTTTTAGAAAGGAAGCAACTGTAGCAGCTAAAAATAAAAGAAGAATAAACAGAAGAAATATATTTTAAATTAATATTCAAATGATATTGAAATATTCAAGTTGAGCTACTGTGAACATCAGTAATTACACCAAAAAATGAGTAAATGTTATAATTATAACTGCAGTAAAAATTATCCAGCAGTTTCAGGAAGGAGTTCTGCATAGCATATTGATCAGCAGTCATTGAGCTTTCCTTAAGGGTGAGAGCAACATGAAAAGGTCTTAAATTCAGTTTGTGCACATTGTGGGTGTTCCAGTGGCTGAACTACAAGACCACAGAAGTAGTCAGCTCCATGAATACTGGCCCCTACTGTTTACATCAAATGTAAAAACCTTATATTAATACATTTCCTGGATTATACCATGGAGACAAAAACTGCTCTCCACAGCCCTCTAAATTTCTCAATTCAAACCAGTCAGCTAAGGAAGTGTGGGTTAGAATCTCTGTTCTCCAGTTATTAGCCCCAACATGATTCTAAAATCATGTAATCATATTGCAAATGCTATGATTGAGATTATAAATTTAGATTTATAATAGTGATTGGGAGAAGGAAGAACACAATTGCCTTTTTCTTTGCCTCTGTGTACTTCTACTACCTACAGCTTGACTTCACCTCAATCCCGAGTCTCACGTCAATTTCCAGGCCCGACCCCGATCTTAAACGCTCCTTGGATGGCTGCCACTAGTCTCTATTGATTTTGTTTTATGATTTTCCTATAGCGAGAGAGTATAAGATTTTCTATCCAGTTGAGTCTAACTCTTCAGTCCTGTCTTCTAGGTCTTTTCCCATCAGATCCTACAAATACCTAATGATTTGCTTGGAGAGACCCTGAAATCTCATTAATGACTCCAACTTATTTCTTCTACATCCTCACTTTCTCTAACAAATCCCACTACCTCCTCACGATACGCACGTCTGTTATTGCTTCCATGATCACCAGGCATCTGACCAACCTGCCATCTTCTGAAAAGCTAACAACATCTGTAAATACAACTTCATTCTACAATTCACACTTTCTTCTCAACTGATTTATTGAATTCCATCTTGCCAGCCCTGCTCGAATTTTATGTTCTTTGGAAAAAACTGTTTCTAAGTCTGTTTGCAGTCCCCACACTACCTACCATACTGCAATGTGCATGAAGTTGAATACATATTTATTGAGTGAATAAATGCGGAAATGAGCAATTGAATTACTGAGTCTCAGGACAGCAGAGGACTGGGAGATTCTTGGAAATTTAAATGTATAATAATAAACATTGATGGATTGAGAAAATTTGCTTTTTATATTTTACAATTGTTAGGCTGATTTAATGCAGCATAACTATAAAAATCACTTATTTTCCCTGGGATTTTAATGGAGCTTATAATCTAGTGAAACGAGAGAGAAAATAAACAAGTAAACACTCAAATGAACAAGAAGATTTAAGATTAATTTTTGCTACATATGTATTATACATGTTATATATCAACAGTTTATTGATGACTCTAAATTATGCAGAAGGAAATAAATATGAATCTTTTCGCCAACTATGGGTTTCAACACTACTCTGCTAAATCTCTCTTTCCTGTCCTTTAATGACATCCTGGGCAGAAACCATAACTTTCCAGTTGATCTAGCTATAAAAACTCAAGCCAGTTTAAAACTTGAATCTTAAAACTCAATTTATATCCCATTTACTTCCCTCTCTCCAGTACAACCTTGAGCTGGGGGTCTGGTTGCAAGGAGTAGGGGAGGCAAGAGCGTAGTATGGGTCAGATAGACCTCAGCCTATTCTGCTATGAGGTCACTTCAGCAAGGGGGCAGTCTCCACAGATGAAGTGTGGCTGACTCCTGGATTCCTTTTCACATAAAGACACTTGACTGGGTAAAAATTTCTTGCCCTTTCATAGTGAAGAAGCCTGCTCTCTCTCTGGGTCCTGTCATTTCTATTCAATCCTCTGCTCTGCCCAGACAGACAAAGTGGCAGTTCTCAAATCTGATGCCTAGGTACAGATTTAAAAAGGAAACAGGGGGTGTGATTCTGTCCTGTGCAGCTGTTCTTTGGAGAAGTAGTCCTGTATCTCTGTCTGCCTTCTCTCTTACCTAAGTGCCTGCCACCACCCCGTGGAATATTCGATGGACATGGATATGAGCCCCCTGAGGCCCCAGAATTATCTGTTTGATTGTGAACTAAAGGTTGACAAAGAATATCACTTTGAGGTGGATAGTGATGAAAATGAACACAAGTTGTTTTTAAGAACAGTCAGTTTAGGGGCTGGTGCAAAGGATGCATTGCACATTGTTGAAGCAGAGGCAATGAATTATGAAGGCAGTCCAATTAAAGTAGCACTGGCAACTTTGAAAATGTCTGTATAGACAATGGTTTCACCTTGGGGGCTTTGACATAATACCGTTTGTGGTCTTACATTTGAAGTGTGGTTCAGGGCCTGTGCATATTAGTGGTTAGCACTTAGTAGCTGTGGAAGAAGATGCAGAGTCAGAAGATGAAGAGGAGGAGGATGTGAAACTCTTAAGTATATCTGGAAAGCGATCTGCCCCTGGAGGTGTAGCAAAGCTCCACAGAAAAAAGTAAAGATGAAGATGATGAAGATGAAGATGATAATGAAGATGATGATGTGATGAAGATGATGAGTATACTCAAGAAAAAGCTTCAGTGAAGAAATCTGTATGAGATACTCCTGCCCCAAAATACACAAAAATCAAACCAGAATGGAAAGGTCTCAAAACCATCAACACCAAGATCAAAAGGTCAAGAATCCTTCAAAAAACAAGAAAACACTCCTAAATCACCAAAAGGACCTATTTCTGTGGAAGACATTACAGGCAAAAATGCAAGTAAGTATAGAAAAAAGTGGTTCTCTTCCCAAAGTGGAAGCCAAGTTCATCAATTATGTGAAGAATTGCTTCTGGATGACTGACCAGAAGGCTGTTCAAGATCTCTGGCAGTGAAGGAAGTTTCTTTAAGAAAATAGTTTAAACAGTTTGTTAAAATTTTCCATCTTATTTCATTCTGTAACAGTTGATATCTGGCTGTCCTTTTGATAATGCAGAGTGAGAATTTTCCCTACCACATTTGATAAATGTTGTCCAGGTTCCATTGCCAAGAATGTGGTTGTCTAAAATGCCTGTTTAGTTATTAAAGATGGAACCCCACCATTTGCTTGGTTTTAAGTATGTATGGAATGTTATGCTAGAACATAGTAGTAGCACATAGAAATGGTGGGGAGACAAAAATATATATGTGAAATAAACTCACTGTTTTATAAAGTAATAAAACAAAAACAAAAGAAACAAAAAGTAAACAGAATAGCACTCAAATTGTAGGAAGGGTGCCTTAGGGTCTCATTGGCTTCTGGATGGGAAAAAGGGTGCACTAGATGAATCTCACCCACTTTGAACATGAGATTTTCCTTAAGATCAACCACTCTAGTGACTCTGTCATCCAAACCAGCCCTTTCTTCGCTGTATCTACTCTCTTTCTCCCAACTCCAGTTTCATTTAGTCTTTGCACACAGGGAAAAACAAAATCTAACCATTTAAGCATGCATTCAAATCTTTCCATCATGCCCTCTATAATGTCCTTGAGCTGTTTAGTTGATAATCCTTTCTCCTCAGCTTTGGGTTTTAGT